>WEDG01002544.1:0-61786 GCA_017591395.1 Schistocephalus solidus
CCGATAAAACGTTTTTACTTCAAATTACCTTTGAAAAACAATAAAATACCCATGTATTCGCCATCGAAGTATTTATTTAAAGCACTTTTGAAACGGGTAACTTATTGTAAAAGTTTTTTAATTGATCTTAGGCAGATTAACTGTGCTCTTTTATTGTGGAAAAGTGCACAATAAAAAGTATTACTTGCCAAAAGAAAAATGAACGAGTTTATTTTTCTCGGCAATGAGTTTTCATTTTTGTGTGGATCTACAAATATGACACAAATAGCCAGTTCCATAAGAAAGAATGCCAAAAAGCTCAAATCTTCGGTAAATTCTTTTAAGAAATATCTTATTTTGAAAATTTCGATCAATAAATATAAGGGGATCTATCTTTATTGCAAATCAATTAAAAGAGGGACAATCGTACAAATTAATCTTAGACTAATTGTAATCCAATACCAAAAATACCTATAAAGAGCTTTGACGAAGGATAGTTCTAGTAATATACGCAAAATTGTATGCTTTGCTATCACCTGACAGCTCTATTTAAATTTATTCGTCACATTTACAGTTTTTTTCACCTTTTTTAGAATTCGCCGCTTTTTTCCAAAAAGTGAGTATTTCTCAACAAAGTAAGAGAACCTTCACAATTTCCTTAAATTTTTTAAATTTGCTTAGTGTTGTTAATTATTATTTCAAAGCTTTGGTACACGCGTTGGTGCCGGTTTGCGAGTAATTATCAATTTTTCGTAAATTTAGGCATTTCGCACGCCTGAGGTCACGCACAGCCGGAAGACAAAAACGTTGCCACACCGGGCTCAGGTGTGGGAGGAGGAGAGAGTGCGGTAGATGCAGCGCAAGTCTACTATCACTTTAAACTAAATCACGCGCAAGTCACCGTCCCTGCTTCACTTTCCCATGGAACATACGGTGGACATCGTCAGACTACGACGGTCGAACTGTCAAGTGAACCGCTAATAATCACCATTTAAATACACTGTGTTATAATATTTAAAACTTCTGCCAGATAAAAAGGGATGAAACTCACAGGTGTCATACGAGCAAAGACAAACAGTTAAGAAAATTAAATTTTCCGTGATATTTGCTCTCAGAAAGTAACTAGAAGTCAAACCGTCTGTAACATAAATGTATTTTTAAAAGAGGTAAAGGAAGGGAAGAGTAAGCTTGATCCACAGGAATGCGACGTAAAAATGCAAACAAGAGCGTACTAGTAAGATTGAATATTTGATCAAGTTAACATTTACAAGTTGAACCAAGGTGCTAGATTGACATACTGTGAAGTATTTAGGGTGGGCCAAACGAACGATTACACTTAGTGCGTGTGCAGTTAACATGCTAGAAGAAATATTAAAAAATAGAGCTAACGAAATCAAACAATTTACTTGCTGAGAACAACAAACCTTAGAAGGATAGTCCTATTTGTCAGGGCTGATGAATTGCGCGTGAATTAGATTTCCGTTATAGTAGACTTGTAATGCAGTGCGCGCAATCTCTCTCTCGACCGAGTCAAGAAGACTGCAGGCACGGCTCAAATACCGATCTGCATGCATTTCCCTAAAGGCCTCTGAGGCCTACTGGTTTAATTCGTTCACTCTCTTGACATTTCCCGCATAAACCTTGGTCTTCACACTCCGACGAAAATTTCCACTGGTGGTGAGTCAGATGACCCGAAAATTCGACTGGCGCGAACAACAGCATTCACCTGTGTTCAAAGAGGAAGAGACGGCCTTGATGACTAGCACGTGACATAGTTTATGCTGAGGCAGACTTCGCAATATCTACCACCCTCACTCCTTCATCGCTCCTAGTGAAAGACTGAATCAGGATGACCGGAGGCCGACTCGGGCACAGAAGCTGACAAAGCTATCCTACACGCCTATGCGTGCCACCCGCACGATCTGGACCCCGCCGAATGTACCAGCTTTTCACCATAGTGACTTGAATTTCACATGTGCGGCAGTGCCGTAAAGGAAAATTTCAGGAAGGATCGAGTCGCACACCAGTGCAGCCCGCGCGAGCATTTTATGTCCTATTAATCCAACTCATCCGCTGATATGTCGCCAGGCCAATCTATGCGTCATCCTGCCTCGCCCGTCCCGCTCCTCCTCCTCCTCCCTCCTCCCCTCCTCCTCCTCCTCCTCCTCTTCACCTCCATGAACAGCCGCCTGTCCGAACGTGGCAAGAATCTGGTGCATGGGCGCAGCGCGAAGGACAACGACCAGCCGCACCAGCCAATCCCACTCCACCTTACTTGCGTAAAAAAAGAGTTCTGGACTCACTCGGACTTTCTGCGCAGCCTGGTAAACACGCTTCGTGAGCCAATCAGATCATCGTCTGTACAGCTATCGACTGCCAGTATGGCTGCTGAGCTGTTTGCTTAATGTGAATACTGTCGGTGGGGGCAAAGGATGACCTGTATCCCTTCCCTCCCTGAAGAAGACACCCGCTTCCCCTCTCCTCTGGGGTTCTTTCCTCGCTTCCCTTACCGTCAGCATTCCATCCGTGACCCTATCCTCCAGTTGTCGACAGCGCTGCACTTTCTACCGTTCTCTAATTGATATGTGAGACTACTCGCCAATCCAAACACGTAACAGTATTATTACAACCATGCTCTGTATACTATGCTATTTATCCCCTCTTGTGACTGTTTGATGTCTCCTTTATCATTTATTTCTTAATATATAACTTGTATCTTAGCATCTTCGCACGCGTTTGTGTGTTTGCTAAGCGTTTAACAACCTTGTTAAGCGTTTAAATACTCAGAAAACTATTACAGTTCATCTACTGATCCGTGTCTGCTAACAATGTGCCCCCTATCCGGGTCGCGTGGTACATGCGGCGGACAAACACGGGTGCCAGATCAGGACCCGGCAGGCGTTATTGCGGTTGACCTCCCATAACAACTACCGAACATGGAGGAAGCGTGGTGGCACGCGTAGATGCGGGCTCACGCCGCACCAGCTACTCTTGGCGTTAAAGGCACACCCACTACGTGGGAGCTGATTCAGGCGTGACCACACGGCCAGAGGAGTCTCCGGTCGCACCAGAAACCTGCCACTAACCCCGTCTCTGGTCTTCTGGACTTTGGCTTGACACTGGACACAGGTTGGTAAAGGAAGAGAGAGTGCGGTACCGGCAGCGCAAGTCCACTATCACCTAAAACTAATCCCTGCATAAGCTACCGTCCCAGCAACGCACTGCTGGGGAACATACGGTGGACAGAAGCAAACTCTATGGTCGGACTGTCGTATGCTAACCTCGACGTCTTTGTCTGCTACAGAAGTCACTCAAGCTGGTATCAATCAATGCAGCGACAAACCTGCGAAGCAGCGAGAGCAGACTGAATCTGCTGATATCCGGCTGCGGAGCCGGAAGTTGCGTCCTTCTTTGATTGACCTCGCCTCCCGGGGCTTTGAAGGGCTCAGTCGTCGGTGGCAGTTCGAAGAGTGCATCTAGGGGTCGTCAAAAGTTTCATGAAGTAGGGCAGCTCTATCGTGTTCAAAATAAGGTCATTTATGCTGTGCTTTTTTAAGGAATATAAAAGCAGTCTGTTTGGATGGATGGCCTTTGAGACAACGTGGCGTAGATACTACTCATTGCTACAAAAGCGACTAATTTTGGTCTGATTTTTTTCAATCAAATTGCCTACTCTTGCGCACTTCTGAAGCCTGCTGAACAAGCTGCCTTAGCTCTAATTTTGCTGACGCGTTAAAATTTGCATATAAGGCCAGACATAGTGTCCTGGATGGTGTTCACTTGTAGTGCGCTCTACTCTAACGCCAAAGGTTGCCATGCGTACGCATGTGCATTTCTTGACTGCTTCTGTGCCTTCAATACCGTCCCGTACCATCTCTTGACTACAACATCCGTATGGGACTAGTCTGCCTGGCCCGTTTCTTGGTTAATGGGTTATCCTACTTTCCGCGTTTAATTTTTCCAGGCCAACAAGCGGGAATCTACTGTTCTAGCCAACGTTCCTTCTAATCCCCTCACCTCTTCTCCATCTACAGTGACGACTTAAGAGCACCAAATGATAGCCATTCGGTAAGTTTACTGGCGATATGGTTGTTTTTTTTTCCATCTTGAATCATGTCTCTGCATGATTGTTGGAAAAGGTTAGTCTACTAAATAATTAAAAAGTGACCCTCTCGCATTCCTTGAACATTCTACCCTTGTTATTACGCCGTCATTGAATCGTTCAGTTCCCTTTCAGGGTGAAATCATTTTCACAGAAACTAGTGAACTCGTTTATTAAACTGGCCGCTTAAATTCATATCCCAAACTGCTACCCTTTATCTGACGACTTATAGATGCCTGCATTCTGCCTCGCATTCTTCATGGTTCTTCTCGTACTTTTCCTGCTTTGCTTTAAAATTATTTGTTGATTTTAAAGCACATTCACCAAATGCTCTCTTCTGCAGATGTTTTTTTCTTGTCATATTTGTCGACATCACACCACAAAGACAGTACACAACAATCAAACAATTTACTGAACGAATTCTAGATGATGATATCCACCTAACGCAATCTTAACGCATTGCAAAGAATTCTTTCCGTCCCATGCACCGAGGCTTTTGACGCATCTCTTGCCGTACATTGGGGTATCGGCGTTCCATATGGCCATTTCTTGTTCGATAACTTAGAGCAAAGCGACCAAAATACAAAAAAACTGAAACTTGAACTGTCCCCGCAGTAGATGTCCAATTTAATGCAAACCTTTTGGTACTTGCGTTATTGGTTAATTTACCTTTTGGCCACAGTGAATGGAACTATTTTAGATGAAATGTTTTAGGATACTACTAAAGAAGAGCTTGTCAGCCGTCATCCAAAAATAACTGAAAAGAGTGACACCCAAATTTACACCCAGCGGTTGAAGTTCGTATTTGAAGCGATAGGTTGTCAAATTAAAATAAAATTCCATAATAGACCCGCAGATTTTTATGAACACAAGACAAGGACCAATAACTGCTTACCTACTAGGGAAGATGTTTCAGCCAGCGAATCGCCTTCTGTCTTCTCAGTGTCTGATTCCTTAAGTGATTAAAACAAAAACCAGTAATCTTCGATGATCTTCATTTAGTAAAGCCCAAGTTAGAGGAATAGGCTTGGCAAATTGCGCTGAATTTTGAAGAGAATTGCTTTAAAGTTAGAAGGAGTACGAATTTTGGTTGTGTTTTAATCTATGTTTAAGTAGCGGTCTCTTGGTAACCAAAAACACGACCGATTTTGGTGTAGGACCAAAACACGACTGATTTTGGTGTAGGACGCTGAGAGCTAATCAAAGCATGCCCAGCCTCCGGAACTGTTGCTCCAAATTTTCCCTGCCTACTCGTGCTAATAAATGACCACTTGTTTGCATAACGCGGGCATCTATTTATATTCGAGGGCGAAGAATTAGTCAGATAGGGTCTAGCGTACCCGTTTGCAGTAAATTATACAAATAATTATCCAGTAGGCAAACACGTCTGCTGAATTTATCCTCAATTTCGATAAATTGCGTTGCCACCGAGTGATAAATTTCTTTTACGCGTGGACATCGAAATTAAATAATAATTATTTGTTTGCTCTGTTAGTTAAGATGATAACATAAAAACGTTCATCCACCTCAAAATACAATCCATTAGATGATAACCACTTGTCCGAACGGGTTTCACACGGTTGAAATCATTTTATGTTCTTCTGAACTAACGCCATATATATGATGGAGGACCGACAAAGGCAAGGGCGACCCGAATGGCCATTTCATGCTTATAAACTGCCATAAGCCAGTCAAACTCAATCCCATATGTGGACAACCTGAGATTCGAAACCGCGAATTTCGGTCATTGAGTCGAATGCTCTACAAATGAGCCGCCCTAAGTACGTTACTAATCGCAATGCGACTGCCTCCGAGGGCTCTAGATTGAGCCTCAAGGCACAACACGGGCTCGTTGTCTTGTGGAGTTACCAGCATTTTATTGTTACATTAAGCTTTTCGGCTGGTATCTGAGTGGGACGCTGCAATAGTTCTGATGAATCCCTACCCCAGGACTTCTTGGCCGGCGTTGCCGATAGATGCGAACAAGCGAACAGTTCCGCGAAGCTGTTCGCAAGAAGGAGATAATGTGATCACTAGAGCAAGAAGTGTATTGGCCTGACGTTTAGAATTTTCACTCGGATCCGTCACCAGAGACAGTCGCAGATGAGAATGGGTGCATATAAAACTCCAAAACTTATGACCAATAAGCTTCTTCTTCTAGCGATCGTTTGTTGCTTGGAACTCCAGTATTCTTTACAATTTCGTGTATGGCCTTAAAAATTCATGTTTTGGCATTTAAATCGCATTCTGTCTCTTAATAATTAGCTTATCTATTAGCATAAATTGCAAATCTATCAGACGTCGAAATAGACGAGCTTTTATGCTGTATGACGGGTTCGAGCGAGAATCCGAAATCTCAGGCCAATAAAATTCGTGTTTTAGTGATCACATCATCGTCTTCTTCTTCTTCTCCTTCTTTTTTTTCTCCTTCTTCTTCTTCTTAGGTAATTTACGTTGTGTGGAAATGTGCCATAAAGAACAATATTTCCATCAGGAACCCTTCTGGTTGAAATGTGTTTTAGCTGAATGCTGACGACTGTCAGTCATTATTGAGTCGTTTTCACCGATCCAGGCTGCTTGTATGGTAAAATATGTACGTTCCCCTATAATTTGTAACACCACAACAGATTCCCTATCGATGACGGTCTCTTAACGGCTGAGAGAAATACAGAAAACGAAAGATGAGATTAGATCTTTCCTCTCTAGTATACCTAGTATGTTAAACCCAATATTTCCCAACGCCCGGGTAAGAAATACACATGTATGGGTCACAAAATCATCTTTTTGCTTGCTCTTTGATCAGCCACCTACTGCTTACTCCACAGTTCAAAAGATCAAATTTAAAACAAAACACCCACATTTGAGTTTTTAGTTTGACGAAATTGGCGACTGAAGGAGAAATGCAACAGAAAAAACAGGTAGTTTTTCACCCAAAGTCACGAATTTGCATTCAAATCAAGCATCAAAAGGGGGTCTTTCTGATGCCAATATACACCAAGTAAGCATTCTCCTTATCTGACGATGGCTTCGGGTGGGATTCAGAAACGTCAGGTGGACAAAACTATTGTTACAGCTGTCGTGTCTCCTTCTTCGTGACTGCTTCCTGGGGCTCAAATTTCAGTTTTTGTCGTTAGTGGCTCCGTGACTCAATAATAAAGTGTATCACCTGGTCTGTGTTGAAGTCTCGTGACCTTTAGGTTTTAGCCAACGAGATGGCTGCCTACTAACTGGAACTAGTGTTCAAATTAATCTACGGTTATTCTTACGTTTGCAACTTTCAATTTCCTTGCTTTAATTAGGCCACAACCAACTAGGTGACAATTTACCAAGGGCGATCGATATGTGCGACTTTTTTGTTCAGTGGCAGTCCCGGTCGCACATACTACGGAAGGGTCCATGCAATGCCAAATGCTCATGGTAAAATTACCCTAAGTGGAAAATGCAAGGTACATTGGGACGGCAATGACCTTCGTTCAGTAGCTCACGCCTATCGGTTGGGAATCGCAATCCATGCTATCCGACGGCAGCTGGTTGTTTTTCACTCAGTAAAAATATTGCTGAAAGCATCCCTTAATTTTGTGAAGCATGAAATCACTGCATTGGTTACCAGACTTCCGTCCATGTTGTGGTGCTAGGGGGCCATTACACAAGGAATAACGTCAGACAACTGGTGTAACAAGGGAAGCTTCTGCTTGTCGAGATCAAAATGTGAGTTGATAGAATGGCACACATTTGAGGCTGTTAAAGTTGTTGGTTGAATTGAATGGAGGCACAAAAAGCTTGCTATTAAAGAAGAGTTCATTCAGATCTGTTTTTTGAAGAGAAAACGGGCCGGAATTGGTTAAAATCCGACGTTTATTGATATCCAGAAGGGTTCCTACGCTATTGAAAGCTACGGATTAAAACCCCGTGTTTGCGTGCATTTTACGAAAAACGAACATGACTGTAAGCCGAAAAAATTTAAGTATATCCTTTCAGAAAATGGAAAATTTGGTTTGCGCTCACGAAAATTAGGAAGATGCAAGTATGATAAATCACATTGCTTGCGGGAGAAAAAGGGCGCAGTCAGTTTTAAAAATTCTCCCTTGCAAATTTAAGACTTTTTGCCACATCAATCAATAATAAATATTTGCATTGTATTTTGCTTTATCACAGAGACATATGGAATCGTAAACAATCATATATATATATATATATATATATCTATATAGCAAAAAATATACCGTTTTCCCGACATAGGTACTAGCTAAAGGCGTAGACACGTTTCGACGATGTTTCTGCCGCTGTATGACGCAGCAAGGAGGGATTTCAGCGTCTCGGTGGGCCCTCTAGCGTTCCCCATGCGGTTTCTGGTATTTGAACTCCAGAGAATAATCAAAGTAATAATTTCGGAAATTATTAAGTGCAGGACATGGATTTATGTGATCCGGACACGAGTTTTAGGGTCAGAACCGAAATTTCAGTGAACATTTGGGTCGGAGACAACCAATAACTGTGAATTAACCACATAAAGCTCATTCTACAAACAAGGAATACTTTAAGTAGGATGAAATGTATATGGCAAAGACGGCATACCGTACTCCCAGCATATATATATATATATATATATATATAAGATAGCGCGACACACTTTTTCTGTCACACCGTATGCAAAAGAGGTCCACAAAGTTTCTAATTGTAAATAACAGTGAATGAATACGGTAACTTGAAACAGAATGGGTTAAAAGGCTAGTATGTATTTGGCCACTGTGCTGAGGACTAAGTGTTCTGCATGACCAATTTTTAACGTTTTCGCAATTTTCCGCTTTTCAATAACAATGAGAATTTCTAAACAACCTAATATTAATTTATAAACCACAGTTTATTTTCTTTTTAAGAACTGTCACTCGTTCGCTGCTATAAGACCTGTGGGGAAGGCTGCGTGGTCTTACGTTGCGTAAAGGGGATGTTCTTGTTAAATTTAGGAGATTTCACGAGAGATGGAATCAACAGCATCGTTAATAAGGAACCATCACATCAGAGAAATTGATTTTTTTATTACCTACCGTCCCCCCAACGTTCTCGACACTTTTGCGATGACAGCATTGAAGGAGCAACGCGTCGATAGTGGTTTGGTTTTCTTCGATACCCACAGAATTGGTCACGTTTAATCTGTTCCTCATGACACTAAAATAAATCACCATTGGCAACAAAATGAGCCCACATTACTATCTGCAATTGCTGAAGCGAAATATGTGAGATGACAATAAAAAAAACATCTGAATTACGATGATCGGGAGACTGATTTATTCCTCATAACAACGCGCCTACACACACAACGTTCTAAATCAACCACTTTTTGGCTAAAAATAGCAGGCAAACGGTTTCACAACCTCCCTACTCGCCTGATCTAACCCCCTACGACTTCCCCTTATTCCCCAGAATAAGAAAAAACCTAATTTGAACGCGTTTTTAGAACGTAGAAGAGCTAAGGAAAATATCGTTTGGGGTATTAGTTTAGAAGAAAAGAAAAACAATGTTTCACAGCGGAAAACCCCTTGAGACAGGTGCCTTTCAGCTGCTGTACAATACGATCAAGGTGATTAAGATTTTTCAGTTGGTATCTTGTTAAAAAAAAATAGTTAAATAAATAATTCTCGTTTAATGAAAAGAAGAAAGACACTGAGCTAGAGATTCATGAGAGTGGTGGAAAGAGATAAATAAGCAATGTCACCATGAGCATCAAACGCTCAATCACTTTACGTACGCTCAAAGCTCCATACTGTAGACACTCACCGTTTCAGTTTCAGAATCTACTCGTTCTGCCAGTCCACCACAGATGTTAGTGAACACAGAGTTGGTTTCTTTCGTTTGTACGTCATTTTCTTGCAACTGTAGGAAAGAAAATAGATTTTCAGCTGCGTCACACTTTCGGAGAATGAAGCGGTCTAGCAGCCTTGTTTTCAAACATATTTCAAGAACGGGAAACCCAAATCACCTTTCTGACTGCTCTGCACTGAGGAAACATTTGCAGAATCCTTCAGGCAAACATCATTGATTGATTCGTTAGTGTGCCCACAGTTCCCATACTTAACTTTTACACAAACACAGTTCAATAGAGAAGAAAACAGAAAACAACTTGGTTTTGTTGCTTTACCGAGTGGTATGAAGACGCAACGATGACACAAAAACAAAGTAAATCACCAGACAGGACGAATAGGCAAGTCAGACTTCCAATAACACTTTCCATGCTTGTAATTTATCGTAAATTATTATACGGATGGACTTTCTTAAACACTGGAAAAGCAAAGAGTCATTGCAAACAGTCTTTCAAGATGCTTTGGCAGATCGCACGCTTCCAGTACTGCAAACGACTGCCAAATTCGTTTGCTGAAATTGCGACAAGAATTGGAGTTTGAATGTCTCCATTGTTAGGTTCATATGATACTTCAAGCCACTGCGCCAGTAGCATGTTACTGGATTCATTTTTTGAAAATTTGCTGTTATATTTAAAACAAAGTGGTCTTCTTGCGGCAGAACGTGCTCCCTACCTGCCAAATCCTTAGTGGTGTCTTGCTTTACGGTTGTAGAATTTATGCCTTAATACCAAGCTGATGTTTCGAAGAGTTTCAACATAGTCTCAAATTCGACAACTTCGACTATATGATTTATACCGAAATTGTGTTGGTAATCCTACCCGATAGATAGAGCTGTAATTATGGCTGAACATGAACGACAGGTTGGAGCTCCTTTCAACTCGACACGTTACATGCTGACAGAGTGTGTAGCGACTGTCTTTACGCATTTTTAGTCACTTGGGGTCAGATACTTCTGCTAAATTGTGAATCTCTGCAGCAGAGAACTGAGAAATAGTGACCTTTAAACTCTGGATCACACTTCCGCCTTGCTGTCAATTCTATTACAGAGTGAATAATTTATCCTTGAGGGTATCTAGGGAAATAATCCACTACATTGACATTAACCTCACTGATGAAGCGTCGGGTTAAGCTGACTGATGACGGATACTAAGCAAGAAATGGCTATTCCAGTCTCCATCGACTTTACTGGCAATACTCACCTGCCAGTCAAATTGGTCTGCTGGGTAAAATCAGGGCCACAGCTTGTGTTTTGTGCGTTTCAAGCACGAAAAAAGCGTTTCTCTGTGAACTGCTTGTATTCAGTTGTGGACATTACATGCTTAGTACACAGAACTTTATTTTATTCTGCACCAATGCCCATTACAGTGCCCCAGAAAATTCCTGTTACATACTCCATAATAAATGCACTCCCAGTTCACCAGGTTTAAGGTCCGTCTAAAAGCTTATTGTTTGCCCATTTGCCGTACCTCTGACCGCGAAAACGACCAGGGAAACCAAATTAAAAATATGCAAACGAAAGGTGATTATTATTGTAAATATGCATTTATCCCAGGAGATATAACATCACTGTCGCCAAACCCTTCGAATTCTAGGCTCCTAGTTGTAAGAACCCTTCGATGTAGATCAGTTGTAATTTACTTCTTCCCGAGTTATTTTCAAAAACCAGTTTTCTGCCCAAGGCTATGCAGTTTTAAACGGCAGATCACATTCTGTATTAGTTTCAAACTGTTCTCACAGTTTTCAGTTGCATGACTGTTCTAACCAATTAAATTTGCCGCTGGTGACCTTGCGCAAGCGTGTGCAAGTAGGTTGTTGCCTACTCTCAGCACAAACACGGTTTCAGATAACGCGGGTTTTATTTCTGAGGCTGAGATCACAGAAGATCGATAGACGCATGGTGGGGAGCGAAAGACAACCCGATTTTGAGAAATCACACAAAGTAACGGCAACTGCAGGAGGTAAGCGCGCCAGGCAACATATGCATCGCAAAAATGCCAACTTTAGTATGTATCACGAGCGATTAAAAGGCGCCCGTCTCTATTTACAGTCAAGAAGATGTTTACTTGTTAAAAGCCGTTTTTTATTTTGTAAATGAAGGAAATTTCTGTGCAGCAGAAGATAGGAAATATTGAGAAGATGTATATTTTCGATGGTTTAGGATTTCAGTGTTTTTTTCTTGAACGTCAATTGAAATGCAATTCTACATTCCAGGCCAGATATACAGGCACCAGAAGGGGATAGAATATTTGTCCAAAAGTCCGAGGATAGTGGCACATTGTCACATAATTGACCGGGCGGGAGTAGGAGGAGTTGTAAACCAGGCCTCTACTCGAAGGCATAGGACTTTGGTACTAGATTCAGGGTTGGACACTCTGGATGGAAAACGAGCAACAGGAATCAGAAAATTCCATGCAGACGTGTTCAGCACGGAATACTTTGACAACCGATTCGAGTTTTTTGTGGTAGGAAGAAAACAGACCGCGTTTCGGTATTCAAGCTCTGCAAGCAGAATGACTAGCCCTTGCTCAAAGTACCACGATAGAAGCAGGCAGAACATCAGGATGTCGAAAGTACCAAATCATAACGGTGGCTTAGCAGGCAAGCGGCCGTGCCCGTAAACTCTGATACACATGACTATGAGTCAGCTTTTGGGCTAAACGCAGCCCTAGTGCTTACCCGTCCGCCGGGAAGAGAAGCAGAGAAAAAGTATACACCCCACCCGTCAACCTCCGCTTTACCTTTAAGCATGGTTTATGCTGAGAGTCTTCGCACTAGCGAGAAACAATGAAAGCGAAGGTTAGATGAAGAAGAATGTGCGATCGATGTAAGATGAAGTACATCGGACTGACGTTTCGGAGACTTGCTCAAACCCATCATCAGAGATATTCACAAATAAGAATGGTAAAGGCGCAAGGCATGTAGTATTCATGGGGCAAAGCTGCCAAGACACTTCATGCCTAATCCAACTAGGAGATGTCGCATTCATCGCTAAGGACCATATAACTCGAAGTTTGAGTTGCACACCGACCAAAAACAATATCAGACGCTAAGTAATGAGGCCGAAAAACCGACTGCCATGGAAGGAAACTTCGGGAGTTTATGAGTGCACCTGATGTAGTGGCGGGCAAATCAACTACGGTGGAGAAACTGACAAACTTCTCCGATTGTGGATGGTCGAGCATGCGGCAACAGTGAGGAGGAAGGACGCAAACGTTCAGGTTGTTTGACGAGGCCGAATTTCTCGCAAGAGATTACAACCGCCTGAGTCGTGGACTGCTTGAGTCTTGGTTCGCTGGACTGCAGTCGATTAATAAGCGCACTGATCTTGTGACTCCGTATTCTTTGCTGAGACACTGCGCAAACAGGGTAATAATCTACGCAGGCTGACCTCGGATGACCAGTGACTTCAGTGACAGTGAGGAAACTGGTCGAGAAGTCATCACGCCAAAAATCGATAAAGGTGAATAAATTCGGACAATTCACGATGGGGACGCGGACCAATGAGCATTTTAAATGATTCCCCAGCGATGAATGTGCGATCTGCTAACTGGAGTAGGCCCGTGGTGGCACGGTAACGGCATCCTGTAAATAGTGCACTCATTGTGCTTCCATTATCCTTATCTGCGACTGTCACTGAGGTGGGTTTAACCAAAGATCCAGAAACTCAGACCAATGAGCTTCATGTTGCAGCGATCGCACCTTGTGATTTTGAACTGCTCTCTGCGGTTCACCTCTTGGAAATTGGCGTTGGATGTGACCGATGTGCAAAACCGGAATAAACTCGATGCATTGATAAGGTCGTTGGATAAAACATGGGAGTAAAAGACCCGCGGTAATACAGTTGCTCTTGCGCACAATTCTAGGAGGGTTACGATTATCGAGTTCTGACCCCATCCCATCAACCCTGACCCTAAGATTAACACGAACCCTAACCGCGCAGCAAAGGTTGACAAACCTCTCCCCCAAACAGGGTGGTTCACATCCCTGGTGGACTGGAATTCGGGCTGCAGCGGCTCCTTCTTGCTCCGGCCTCTATGGCATTCTCACTCCATGGGATCTGAGCCAGGTATGGCAACCTGCTCAGGGGCGGCTCCTGCGGCTCCAGCTACCGGCACCCTCTCCCGCCTTAGCTCTTTTTGGCTCGATTATGACACTGGGCATAGGCGGGGAGAGAAGGAGCAAGTGCAGTAGATACATCGCAAGTCCACTACCACTATAATCTACTTCATGCGCAATTCCCCCTCCTTGAGATGCCATGCTGTGGGTCCGACTGTCGTATGCGGAGGATGAACAAGTCTCAAATATGAGTGCTGTATCATCAAACCGCTTGGAGAACGACATTCCACTTGAACTGAAAAATCTCTTGGGTCAAAAATGAGCTCCATGGACAGCGGAACATAAATGTTCCTTAAGCAGATAGGTAAGCAGCACACTATATGCATAGTACGGTATAACGTCTTTGCCATATAAGATTCATACTACTTTTAGTACTATTTGCTTGTATAATGGGCATAACGTGGTTATATCACAGTGGTTGATTGTCTTCAACACAAATGTTCCTTGAAATTTCCGGTCTGACCCTAAAAAGTAATGTACAAATCAGCTGACTCCATGTCCTGCACTTAATAATTTCAGAAATTATTCCCCCGATTATTCTCGCGAGTCCATATACTGGAAATCGCATAAAGAACGCTGAGAGACCCTATGAGGAGCCGATAATCCTCGTTACTGTGTCACACAGTAGCGGAAACATCGGCGAAACACATGTCTGGGCTTTTAGCTAGTACCAATGTCAGAAGAATGATATAAAGTCTTTGCCATATATATATATATATATAACAGGAATAGGCGCACACCGATCTAGTTATAATTGCAGAGAGGAGATCCGACAGAGAATATGGGTAGATTGATACAGTCTGTTTCGGTCTTATTTTGCCTTCATTCAGCCAATCGTAACTCTGAAAACCAACCCTGACTACTACCATTGTCATATATATATATATATATATATATATATATATATATATATATATATATATATATATATATATATGGAAGGAGAAGCTAAGGCGATCTCTGGGGTAGAAGTTATACTTGTCTGACGTTTCACACTCATACTCGAGCGCATCATCGGAGATAGAGCATAGGGGGAACTACATGGTTTAAAAAGGGTCTTTCGTGCTCACTTGCGATATATATATATATATATATATTGAATAACAGAGGTTGTTTGCATCCCGAGATAGTATAATGAAAATAAAAATGCTCTTCGGAAAATGGAGTTTTACTCGTAAATTTTCAAGTTGGTGACACCAACCCGTCGTCAGACGTAATGAACAGAGGAGAAAGTGAAGTGGCGCGACAGGACAGAGGGTGACAAACAAACAGCTGGTGTGAGTGGGTGGTGGGTGGACCAATAATCGGGGCATGTTTTGGGACGGGGGAGGTGAGGAGAGAACAATTACATTGGCTGGTTTGGGAGGGGGAGGTGGGCGGCGAGTAACTACGGCCGGCTAGATTATCGATCATGGTTCCGGGTTGGATTTAGGGGTCACTGCGTCGGTTGGAGGTGTCGGAATGTTTATTTGGGGTTCACCATGTGTGAGGTGGGGTTGGCGAAAAGTGAGATTAAAAGCCGCAAGGATTAGCAGTCGTTGCTAGGTCGTGGGCGCTCGTTAGTAAATCGTGCACGTAATCCTTCGTAATGAGCATTTAGGTCAACGTGGCGGTTAATGCTAGTTGTGCTAGAGTGCCAAGCTTCGAGGAATTCTCGAGCTTGTTTGGTGTTGGCCATGGCGATCACGTCGGTACCGTCCCAAATAAAGCGATGGTCGCATTCAAGGGAGTGCGCAAACACGAGTGATAAGTGACTTCGGAAGGATACCGCGATCGTGACAGCGGTGGAGGAAATTTAGTTGTTCGTTAGTCGTCGCCCGTCTCTGTGCGAATTTCTCCCAACGTCTGGTAAGGATAAGCGTTTGACGCCCAAGGTGGCGCAACTGTTATCATGGACAAGACCGACTACGTCAACAAGGCAAACCAGATCTTCAATGACAGGGAAGCGTACACCCCACTTGGTGCGGACCCAACGAAAAAACAGGCAGCTGCTGTAAAGAAGAAAGTGAACGAACTTTCTCGATTGAAACTCATTAGCCCCGAGGACTCCAGATTTATGACCCTCAGTGACCCCCGTATCGCACTTGCATATGGCCTTCCAAAGGTGCACAAACCAAATGCACCATTGAGGATCATAGTACCGCTTATTGGATCCCCGACTTACAATCTTGCCAAATGGCTATACAGGAAACTAAAGCACCTCAGTGATGGATCACAATACAACGTAAGAAACTCGCAGGCATTCCTACAGAAAAATTCAAGGAGTTCAAGTAAGTCCTGACGAATGTATTGTATCGTTCGACGTTGTTTCTCTGTTTTCCTCTATACCGCATGACTTGACCATTGACAGCATAGAGCGATGTCTAGATAAAAATCCTATCGGCATTCCAAAGCAGCACGTTTCAGACATGCTTAAGCTCTGCCTTAAGAACTATTGTCAATTCGATGGCAAATACTATCAACAAGTTAAGGGCACCCCAATGGGCTTTCCAATATCGGGGCTACTTGCCGAATTAGTCTTACAGCGACTAGAAGAAGGCGTCTTACAACGTTTCAAACCAAAGATGTGGCTCCGCTACGTAGATGACACATTCGTTATCATAAAGACTTGTGACGTTGAGCAATTGCACCAGAGTCTGAATGGGGTCTTCCCGACTATACAATTTACACGCGAAGCTGCAACAAGTGATACACTACCATTCCTAGACGTGAAAATACAACGACTCAGTGATGGTGGACTCGCAACAAGCGTCCACCGAAAGGATTTTACTGCAGAAATCGTGCTTAACTATGCAAGTAACCACCCCGCGGCCCACAAAAGAAGCTGTGGTCGCACCCTTTTCTATCGGGCCTTCCGCTATTGCGGCAGCGATGACCTTCTTAAGAAAGAACTATCGTATTTGTATCAGTTCTTCCGGTCAAATGTATACCCAACGAGCTTCGTGAAAAATTGTCTTCGATGCCAGAGACAAACGCAGAACCTTGTTTCTAATGGAGATATAGTGCCACGGAAATTGTATTCCTTACCTTACATGCAAGGTGTTTCCGAAACAATCTCTCGACAATTAAGTCACTTTGGCATCTCTGTCGCCCACAAGCCTGCGTCGTCCATACGCGCAACCCTATGCAGAGTAAAGGACCCCCTTTCAAAAGAACAATTAAGCAATGTCATTTACCGCATACCGTGCGCCAACTGCCCTTCTGTTTACATTGGCCATACAGGCCGACGTCTTGGGACTCGCATCAACGAACATAAGATAGCCATTCGCCGACGTGACCCCTTTATCACTCGTGTTTGCGCACTCCCTTGAATGCGACCATCGCTTCAATTGGGACAGTACCGACGTGATCGCCATGGCCAACACCAAACAAGCTCGAGAATTCCTCGAAGCTTGGCACTCTAGCACAACTAGCATTAACCGCCACGTTGACCTAGATGCTCATTACGAAGGATTACGTGCACGATTTACTAACGAGCGCCCACGACCTAGCAACGACTGCTAATCCTTGCGGCTTTTTAATCACACTTTTCGCCAAACCCTAACCTCACACATGGTGAACCGCAATAAAACATTCCGACACCTCCAACCGACGCAGTGACCCCTAAATCCAACCCGGAACCATGATCGATAATCTAGCCGGCCGTAGTTACTCGCCGCCCACCTTCCCCCTCCCAAACAAGCCAATGTAATTGTTCTCTCCTCACCCCCCCGTCCCAAAATATGCCCCGATTATTCTCTGGAGTCCATATACCAGAAACCGCATAGAGAACGCTGGTGTGACACCATCTGAGCGAGCCGAACTCTCCTCGTTGCTTTCGTGTCACGACAGCGAGTCAGAAACATCGGCGAAACACGTGTCTGGGCTTTTAGCTAGTATCTATGTCGGAAGTACGGTATAACGTCTTTGCCATATAAGATTCATACTACTTGTAGTACTACTTGTTTGTAGAATGGGCATTACGTGGTTATTCCACAGTGGTTGATTGTCTTCGACCCAAATGTTCATTGAAATTTCGGGTCTGACCCTAAAAAGTCATGTCCGAATCACCTGACTCCATGTCCTGCACTTAATAATTTCAGAAATTATTTACCCGATTATTCTCTGGAGTCCATATACCAGAAACCGCATAGAGAACGCTGGGGGACCCACTGAGGAGCCGAACCCCTCGTTGCTGTGTCACACAGCAGCAGAAACATCGGCGAAACACGTGTCTGGGCTTTTAGCTAGTATCTATGTCGGAAGTACGGTATAACGTCTTTGCCATATAAGATTCATACTACTTGTAGTACTACTTGTTTGTAGAATGGGCATTACGTGGTTATTCCACAGTGGTTGATTGTCTTCGACCCAAATGTTCATTGAAATTTCGGGTCTGACCCTAAAAAGTCATGTCCGAATCACCTGACTCCATGTCCTGCACTTAATAATTTCAGAAATTATTTACCCGATTATTCTCTGGAGTCCATATACCAGAAACCGCATAGAGAACGCTGGGGGACCCACTGAGGAGCCGAACCCCTCGTTGCTGTGTCACACAGCAGCAGAAACATCGGCGAAACACGTGTCTGGGCTTTTAGCTAGTATCTATGTCGGAAGTGGGGTGTAGGGGTACTAGTTAGGGGTAGCACTACACAGATAGCATTTGGTCGCTCCATTTGTCTCGTACAGGTGGTGAATGCTCCTGTGGCCGCCTCTAACTGGTACCCAACTCTCACCTGTGGCTCCTCGAAGTTGGGTTCTTCCCAGCGGCCACACCCCGGGCAACCGTCACGACCGGCGGGCTAAACCAGGTGAGGGTCTCCGGTGTTGTGTGTGCCTCCACACCCGGTATGCCTGACTCCCGAACTTCCCACCTCCCCCTCTCAAAAAGTCCTACGGTGGGGGCGACAGCAACCCCGTAGGCGGCCCAGACTAACTCGGGTCGTTCTTCCACTAAAACAAAACCGTGACCCATAGTGGAGTTCGGCAGCCGTCTGGGATGTCCGAGCAGCCCTATTTAGGGATAGCACTGCTTGCCTCCTCGCGGAGGAAGGGGCTAGAAAATGTGCCCTAAAAAATTGCTGGTTCTCACGTCTTCTGCAGCCGGCCGCGGCTCGCAGATCGCAAACTACGCGGTCGTAAAACTCAAACAAACAACAATACCCCCGTCCCCATCCCCCTCGCCATACTCTCCAGGCTGCTCGGGTGAGTCCACTCACACTAGCAGCCTGGAATGTTCGTTCCCTTTTAGACAATCCTAAGAGCAACCGGCCGGAACGGAGGACGGCGCTAGTCGCTCGGGAACTGGTGCGCTACAAGGTGGACATTGCTGCTCTCAGCGAGACCCGATTCTCTGAACAGGGTCAGCTGGAGGAGGTGGGGGCCGGCTACACTTTCTTCTGGAGCGGCCGGCCAAAGGCAGAGCGACGCGACGCTGGTGTTGCCTTTGCCATTCGTAACGACATCGTGGGACGTCTGCCCTGTCTGCCGCAGGGTATCAATGATCGCCTGATGAGCCTCCGCCTGCCTCTTCGGGGAGACCAGTTCGCCACCATCATCAGCGCCTACGCTCCCCCAATGACGAGCTCTGATGCGGCGAAGGACAAATTCTACGAGGACCTGCACGCCTTGCTGGCGACTGTGCCGAAAGAGGACAAGTTAATTGTCCTTGGTGATTTCAATGCCCGCGTCGGGACGGACCACGCTGCCTGGCAGGGAGTGCTGGGTCCCCACGGTCTCGGTAGCTGTAACGATAATGGCCTCCTTCTTCTGCGCACGTGTGCGGAACACCGTCTCCTGCTGACCAACACCTTCTTCCGCCTTCCGACGCGGGAGAAGGCCACGTGGATGCACCCTCGGTCGCGGCGCTGGCATCTGCTGGACTATGTTCTCGTCCGGAGGCGAGATCGACAGGACGTGCTGGTAACCAAGGCGATCCGCGATGCCGATGGTTGGACAGATCACCGCCTTGTCATCTCCCAGATGAGGCTCCGACTGCAACCCCGACGAAGGCCCCAAGGTAAGAGGCCGCCATGTAAGTTAAATACTCTTTTATTAAATTTGCCTGCTCACTGTTTTGATTTCAGCAACCAAATAACCGAGAAACTGGAGGACCTGCATGCTCCAGATGATAACGCTACCGTGGAGACACGATGGTGTCAACTGCGAAATGTCATCCAGTCCACCGCCCTCGATGTACTCGGACGCGCACACCGTCGACACCAGGACTGGTTTGACGACAATGACGCCGACATCAGCAACTTACTCGCGGAGAAGAATAGACTACACAAAGCCTACATGGACCTTCGAACTGACGCCACCAAAGCAGCCTTCTTCAGATGCAGGCGCCTTGTACAACAACGGCTGCGGGAGATGCAGGATGCCTGGATGATCCGAAAGGCTGAGGAAATCCAGGGGTATGCGGACCGCAATGAAATGAAAAACTTTTTCAAAGCCATCAAAGCCATCTACGGCCCGTGTATCAAGGGGTCCGCACCGCTGCTCAGCTCTGACGGCACAACACTGCTGACAGAGAATCGCAAATTCTGAAGCGCTGGGCCGAGCACTTCAGAAATGTCCTTAACTGTTCATCAGCCATCTCCGATGCTGCCATTGACCGGCTCCCTCAAGTGGACACGAACAATGACCTGGATCTCCCGCCTTCCCTACCAGAAACCATCCGGGCCGTGCAGCAGATTTCCAGCGGTAAAGCACCGGGATCTGACGCAATCCCACCGGAAGTATACAAGCACGGTGGGCCCCGGCTGATGGCAGAACTCACAACACTCTTCCAGGAGATGTGGCACCAAGGACAAGTTCCTCAGGATTTCAAAGACGCGACCATCGTCCATCTCTACAAACGGAAGGGGGAACCGGCAACTCTGTGATAATCACAGAGGCATCTCGTTGCTCAACATCGCGGGGAAGATCTTCGCCCGTATCCTTCTCAATCGTCTTAACGGTCACCTAGAGCAGGGCCTGCTTCCGGAAAGCCAATGTGGCTTCCGCCGACACCGCGGAACAACCGATATGATCTTTGCCGCCCGCCAGCTACAAGAGAAGTGTCAGGAGATGCGAACTCACCTATACACTACCTTCGTGGATCTAACGAAAGCCTTTGACACGGTGAATCGTGACGGACTGTGGAAAGTCATGCAGAAATTTGGCTGTCCTAAGCGGTTCACGCACATGGTACGTCAGCTTCATGACGGGATGACGGCGCGCGTCACTGACAACGGGACGGTATCCGAAGCATTCGCAGTGACCAACGGAGTGAAGCAGGGCTGCGTACTGGCCCCCACCCTCTTCAGTCTCATGTTCTCGGCTATGCTGATGGACGCCTACCGTGATGAGCAGCCTGGTATCCGCATCGCCTACAGAACTGACGGGCACCTTCTCAACAGTCGGCGTATGCAGGCTCCAACGCGCGTGTCTACGACTACAGTCCATGACTTGCTCTTCGCGGACGACTGCGCCCTTAACACCGTGACAGAGGAGGACATGCAAAGGAGCATGGACCTCTTCGCCGGAGGCTGCGCCGATTTTGGATTAACAATCAGTACAGCCAAAACAGTTGTCATGCACCAGCCGCCACCCAGCGCAGAATACAATGCTCCTCGAATCTATGTCAACGGTGCTCTACTCAAAAACGTGGAAACCTTCGCTTATCTAGGAAGCACGATGTCGCGCAACACGAGAATCGATGACGAGGTTGCCCAACGGATCTCCAAAGCTAGTCAGGCTTTCGGCCGGCTGCAGTCCTCCGTGTGGAATCGCCACGGTATTCACCTGAACACCAAACTGAAGATGTACAAGGCCGTCGTCTTGTCGACACTCCTTTACGGAGCGGAAACCTGGACCGTCTACTCGAACCAAGCCAGGAAGCTGAATCACTTTCATCTCAGCTGCCTCCGCAGAATACTGAAGCTGAGATGGCAAGACAGGATCCCGGACACGGAAGTCCTGGAGCGGACCGGAATCCTCAGCATCCATGCCATGCTGAGGCAAGTGCAACTGCGATGGAGCGGCCACCTGGTAAGAATGGACGACGAGCGACTACCCAAACGACTTTTCTACGGTGATGTCGCTACGGGTTCTCGCAGGCAGGGAGGTCAAAAACGACGCTACAAGGACACTTTGAAGACATCGCTGAAGCAACTGCAAATCAACTCTGCGACCTGGGAGGACCTCGCCCAGGATAGACCGGCATGGAGAAGATCAGTGAAGACTGGTTCAGCGATCTATGAGGCCAACCGGATCGCCGCTGCCAAGGCCAAAAGAGCGGCACGAAAGTCACCAGCGCCCCGGACCAACACCGCCAATGCCCAGGCCCTGCCAACGTGCCCGCGCTGTCAACGCATCTTCCGCGCGCGAATCGGCCTGGTTGGACATCTTCGGACGCAATGCACAAACAATCCGACAATTCCAATTTCTACGTCAAATTCTGCTAACCCTCCTTCTGACTCCCCTACCCTCACTCCTGTCATCAATTCCATTGCTCCCACCATCACAGAGACCACATCCATCTACTCATCGCCTGTTACCCCTACCACCGCAACCACCACCGCCTTCACTACCACCACCACCACCATCAGCGATGGGGAATCTCTCCTAAGCTGTACTCAATGCGACCGCACATTCACCTCACGAATCGGCCTGGTCGGTCACTTGCGAATACATCGTACAGAGACCGGTGAGCCAGTGCCTGGAGCACCATCACACAGCAGAGGTCGTCGCCTCCACTGCCCTCACTGTCCTCGCGCATTCACTCATCGCATAGGCCTATTCGGTCACATGCGCATCCATAACAGCGGAATTAACCACAATGCCGACAACACCGATACACCATGCACACCCTCCGCTCCTGCCATTCTTAGTGCCCCTGCCACCCCCACTACCAGCAATGACATCCTCCCAGCCTCTACCGATTTCTCCTGCCCACACTGAACCCGCAACTTCAACTCACGCATCGGCCTGGTCGGTCACCCGCGAATCCATCGCATGGAGGTTGGTGAACCAGTGCCTGGGGCTCCGACATACAGTCGACGTGCCCGCCTTCACTGCCCTAACTGCTTTCGCACATTTACACACCGCATGGGCCTATTAGGACACATGCGCCTCCATGACAACCTCCGGTAAACCACCGTAGGCTAACCTACATCAGCGCACACTACCTACACCAATGCATCGACAACACTCTCACAATCACCATTTACCACAGTATATCACGGTTTCCTAGAAACCGTGGCTGGGAAGTCTGCCAATCTGACGCTTCCACCAGACCACGCCGTCGGCTCAGTGTATGTGCTGTGTGTGTCGAGTGGCTGACCAGTGAACTGGGGAGTCAGACGGCGATGGCTGCTCCATATCCCCTGAGTTTGTGAATCCTGGTGTGTGCGTTATGGGGGCCAGGTCGTGCTGTGGCGCGCGAAGACGGGTACGCCGATCCGTCAGTTAATGCGCCCACTCCCACATCAGGCAACTGACTGGCTCGGACAGTGGTCTGATTGTGGGGTGGGGAGAGAGTGAGGTCGAGAGCTCAGCGTATTTTCCTCACTATAAACAATCTGACGCGCTTGAAACTATCACGGTGCGCTAAAAGCCGTGGCTTGGAAGGTTGCCAACTGACGGGATAACTCGGACCGCGTGGTCAGCCCAATGTGTGTTTTGTGTGGAGTGGCTGACTGGCGGACTGAGAGTCAGGTTGCAATGGCTCCTTCTTAATGTGGCTCTTTATGGCACTCCCCACTCCGTGGGATCCGAGCCAGGTGTGGTGGCACGCCCAGGGGCGGCTTAGGCCGCGCCAGCCACCTGCGCTCCTCTCCCATCTCCGGTCTTCTTGACTCTGTCTTGACACCGGACTCAGGTGGGGGAGGAGGAGAGAGTGCGGTAGCTGCAGCGCAAGGCTACTATCACTTAAAACTAATTCACGCGCAAGTCATCGTCCCTGCACCACCTGGTGTGGAGCATACGGTGGACCTCGTCGAAATCGACGGTCGAACTGCCATGTCGGAAGTACGGTATAACGTCTTTGCCATATAAGATTCATACTACTTGTAGTACTACTTGTTTGTAGAATGGGCATTACGTGGTTATTCCACAGTGGTTGATTGTCTTCGACCCAAATGTTCATTGAAATTTCGGGTCTGACCCTAAAAAGTCATGTCCGAATCACCTGACTCCATGTCCTGCACTTAATAATTTCAGAAATTATTTACCCGATTATTCTCTGGAGTCCATATACCAGAAACCGCATAGAGAACGCTGGGGGGACCCACTGAGGAGCCGAACCCCTCGTTGCTGTGTCACACAGCAGCAGAAACATCGGCGAAACACGTGTCTGGGCTTTTAGCTAGTATCTATGTCGGAAGTACGGTATAACGTCTTTGCCATATAAGATTCATACTACTTGTAGTACTACTTGTTTGTAGAATGGGCATTACGTGGTTATTCCACAGTGGTTGATTGTCTTCGACCCAAATGTTCATTGACATTTCGGGTCTGACCCTAAAAAGTCATGTCCGAATCACCTGACTCCATGTCCTGCACTTAATAATTTCAGAAATTATTTACCCGAGCCTCGAACTCGTGACCTTGTTGGGCAGAAGTCCAACGCTCTACCCACTGCGCCACGAGCTCGTTGTCTTGCCGGTTTCGATCGGGAATATTGAAATTGGTATGAGGCGCTCACCGATCGGTTACAGGACTCACTCGTCCCGTTGTTCCTTGGGGCAACTCTCAAGCCCCGCCAGCAGCCGTAAGGCAGCTAAGTACATAGGCAGAATAACATGACCGACAAAGACAAGGGAGACTGGAATGGCCATTTCTGGCTTATTAGCCGTCATCAGCCAGTCATACCCAAACCCAGGCGCTGCGGCGCCTGAGCCTCGAACTCGCGACCTTGTTGGGCAGAAGTCCAACGCTCTACCCACTGCGCCACGAGCTCGTTGTCTTGCCGGTTTCGATCGGGAATATTGACATTGGTAATGGGGCGCTCACCGATCGGTTACAGGACTCACTCGTCCCGTTGTTCCTTGGGGCCAACTCTCAAGCCCCGCCAGCAGCCGTAAGGCAGCTAAGTACATAGGCAGAATAACATGACCGACAAAGACAAGGGAGACTGGAATGGCCATTTCTGGCTTATTAGCCGTCATCAGCCAGCCATACCCAAACCCAGGCGCTGCGGCGCCCGAGCCTCGAACTCGCGACCTTGTTGGGCAGAAGTCTAACGCTCTACAGATGAAGCATCTCCCACATTAGCCATAAATGACAACAGTGAGTGGTGCGGCATAAATCGGCACATACGCGTGCGCATGTTCGGCACTCGCGACCCCAACGTTTGGCATTTGTTATGGGAGCTCATCCAAAATAAGAATAACTTATGCCGTATATTGATTTGGCCTCCGTGTTGCATCTACCACGTGGCCCGTTTAGGAGGCATGCACGCTAGCTTGACCGTTGTTATCGACGATGTCCACCGTATGCTCCACACCAGGGTGGTGCAGGGACGGGGACTCGCGCTGGATTATTGTAAGAATAGACTTTTGCATCATCTAACTCACCATCTGTTCCATCCCCCACCTTGACCTAGTGCAAAGACAGAGTCAAGAAGACCAGAGATGGGAGAGGTTGCAGGCCCAAGCATTGTGGTTCAACACAGAATAAGAACACAACAGCATAAGGGAGTAGCGGTTCGGATCCCAACGGATTGGGATTGCCAGAAAGGCCACATTAAGAAAGAGCCATTGCAGCCTGACTCAGGCACTGGGCTGACCACTCGGTCTGAATTATCCTGTCAGTTGGTAACCTTCCAAGCCACGCTTTTAGCGCACTGTGATAGTTTCAAGCGCGTCAGATTGTTTATAATGAGGAAAATGCGCTGAGCCGTCGACCTCACTCTATCCCCCACCCTACAATGAGACAACCGTCCGAACTGGTCAGTCGTCTGATGTGGATGTGAGCTCAGCTGCTGGTGACCTCAGGTATGCGTACTACCTACACGATCCGGCTCCCCAAACACAAGTACCAGGATTTCACACAACAGGGGGTTGAACGGCTCACATCTCACATGTGTGAGATAGCCAGAGTTCACGTTAAGAAGTAGCCATCGCAACCTGACTCTCAGACCACCAGTTAGCCACTCCAAACAACACACATTTGGCTGCCTGCGAGTTCTGAGTGGAATTTTCAGTTGAAAAGCTTCCAACCCACGGCGCTGACCACCCCGTGATATTCTCTAGCTCAGATAATACATGCAGCAGAAGAGGCACACGAAGAAGTAGCCGAGGATCATACTAACCTCTCAATCAGTTATGAAGATTAAGAGCATGTTTTTGTAGTGTTGCGTGCATAGACTCGTGAAGAGGTGCCTAGGATGATGAGGAGAGATGCAGTGTGCTGGTGTTCTACCGCAGGTTTTAATGGAGACGCATGTGATCTAACAGGCCCATGCGGTGTGTGAATGTGCATGGGCAGTGCGGAACGTTGAGTCAGGTGCGGTGGGTGTATTTTGAAGATTCTGGCACATGTTCACTTGTCTCTGTGCGATGGATTCACAAGTGAACAACCAGGCCCCTGCGTGATGTGCATATGCGGTGTCAATGAGGTCAAGATAGGTCAAGAGGTGGTGAGTCTTGGAAAGCTCTGCTGCTGGTACTGGTATTCGCCCTCATGGGAGGACTATGGTAAGTGTTGATGGGTGCGTAATATTTGTTAGATGCGTTAGCATCGCGGTGGATTCCACTTTCGTGGATGCGCATATGACCAAGCAGGCCCATGTGGTGAGTGTACTAGTTAGGGGCAGCACCACACAGATAGCATTTGGTCGCTCCATTTGTCTCGTGCAGGTGATGAATGCTTCTGTGGCTACCTCTAGCTGGTATCAACTCTTATCTGTGGCTCCTCGAAATCGGCTTATTCCCAGAGGCCACACTCCGGGCAACCCTCACGACCGGCGGGCTAAACCAGGTGAGGGTCTCCGGTGCTGTGTGTCCCTCCATACCCGCTGTCTGACTCCTGAACTTCCCACCTCCCCCCTCTCAAAAAGTCCTACGGTGGGCGTGACAGCAACCCCGTAGGCAGGTCGCTCTCCCACCAAAACAAACCATGACACATAGTGGGTTCGGCAGCCGTTTGGGATGTCTAGTTAGCCCTATTTAGGGACAGAACTGATTGCCTCCTCCTCAAGGAGGAAGGGGCTATAAAATGTGCCCTAAACAAATGCTGGGTCACATGTCTTCTGCAGCCGGCCGCTGCTCGCAGCTCGCAAAACACGCGGTCGTAAAACTCAAGCAAACAACAATACCCTCAGTCACCACCCCCGTCCCCATCCCCCTCGACGTACCCTCCAGGCTGCTCGGGTGAGTCCACTCACACTAGCAGCCTGGCATGTTCGTTCCCTTTTAGACATTCCGAGGAGCAACTGGCTGGAATGGAGGATGGTGCTAGTCACACGGGAACTGGCACGCTACAACGTGGACATTTATGCTTTCAGCGAGACTCGATTCTCTAAGCAGGGTCAACTGGAGGAGGTAGGTGCCGGATACACCTTCTTCTGGAGCGGCCCGCCAAAGGCAGAGCGACGTGACGCTTGTGTCAAATTTGCCATCCGGAACGACATCGTAGGACGTCTGATCTCTCTGCCGCAGGGTATCCGTGATCGTCAGATGAGCATCCGCCTGTCTCTTCGGGGAAAGAAGTTCGCTGCCCTCTTCAAGGCTTACGCCCATCCCCCGATGAGGAGCTCCGACGAGGCAAAGAACAAATTCTACGAGGATCTACTTGCCATCCTGGCGACTGTGTCGAAGGCGTGGAGAAAGACCAGGATGCCTGGCAAGGGGCGCTGGGTCACTGGGGTCTAGGTGGATGCAACGATAACGGTCTCCTTTTTCTGTGAACCTGTTTGGAAGGTCGTCTACTGCTGACCAACACCTTCTTCCGTTTTCCGGCGCGGGAGAAGGCCACGTGGATGCATCCCCGGTCGCGGCACTAGCAGCTGCTGGGCTATTTTCTCATCCGGAGACGAGATCGACAGGACGTTCTGGTGACTAAGGTGATCCGCGATGCCGAAGGTTGGATGCATCACTGCCTTTTCCTCTCCAAGATGAGGCTCCGACTTGAATCCCACCGACGACCCCAAGGTTAGCGACCGCCAGGTAAGTTAAACACCCTTTTGTTGAATTTTCCCGCTCACAGTTTTGAGTTCAACAACCAAATAACCCAGAAACTAAAAGAACTGCATGCTCCAGATAATAACGCCACCATGGCAACACAATGGTGTCAACTGCGGAACGTCATGTAGTCCACCACCTCAAAGTCCTCGGACGACCACGCCGTCAACATCAAGGCTGGTTTGACGAGAATGACGCCAACATCAGCAACCTACTGGTGTAGAAGAACCGACTACACAAAGCCTACATGAACCTTCGGATTGACGCCAACAAAGCAGCCTTCTTTAGATGCTGCCACCTTGTAAAGTAACAGCTACAAAGATGCAGGACGCAAAGGTGGTCCGCAAGGCTGTAGAACTTCAAGGGTATGCGGCCGGCTTTGAAACGTAAAAAGTTTCAAAGCCATCAAGTCCATCTACGGCCCTCATATCTAGGGAACTGCACCACTGCTCAGCTCTGACGGCACAAGACTTCTGACGGAGAAATCCCAAATTCTGAAGCACTGGGCCGAGCACTTCAGAAGTGTTCTTACTTACTCATCAGCCATCTCTAATGCTTCCAAGGACCAGCTCTTACAGGTGGACACGAACAATGACCTGGATCTGCCGCCTTCCCTACCAGAAACTATCCGGGCCGTGCAGCAGATTTCCAGCGGTAAAGCACCGGGATCCCGCAGGAAATCTACAAGCAAAGTGGGACCCAGCTGACAGCGGAACTCACGACATTATTCCAGGAGATGTGGCGCCAAGGACAAGTTCCTCAAGATTTCAAAGACGTGACCATCATCCATCTCTACAAGCGAAAGGGAAACCGGCAACTCTGTGAATATCACAGAGGCATCTCGTTGCTCAACATCGCCGGTAAGATCTTGGCCCCTCATCCTTGTCAATTGTCTGAACGGTAACGCAGAGCAGGGAATGCTCACGAAAAGATAATATGGCTTCCAACGACACCGCAGAACAACCGATATGATTTTCGCCGCTTGCCAGCTACAAGAGAAGTGCCAGGAGATGCAAACACACCTATATACCACCTCGGTGAATCTGACGAAAGCCTTTTACACTGTGAATCCTGACGGACTGCAGACATTCATGCAGAAATTCGGCTAACCTGAGCGCTTTACGCCAATGGTCCGTCAGCTTCACGACTGGATGATGGCGCGCATCACTGACAACGGGACAGTATCCGAAGCATTCAAAGTGTCAAACGGAGTGAAGCAGGCCTGCGTACTAGCTGCCACCCTCTTCAGTCTCATGTTTTCTGATATGCTGATGGACGCCTACCGTGATGCGCGCCCTGGGATCTGCATTGCCTACAGAACTGATTAGCACATCCTTGACAGTCAGCGTATGCAGGCCTCAGGCCTGTGGCCATGACTACAGTCCATGACTTGCTCTTCGCGGACGTTTTTTTCCCTTAGCACCATGACGGAGGAGGATCACTTCGCCACAGGCTGCGCCAATACGGTGGTCCTGCAACAACCACCACCCAGCGTAAAATACAATGTTCACCGAATCAATGTCACTGGCGCTCAGTTCAAAAATTTGGAAACCATTGCTTATCCGGGAAGCACGCTGTCACGCAACACATGAATCGACGACGAGGTTACTCAATGGATCTCCAAAGCCTGTCATGCCTTCGGCCGGCTGCAGGCCTCCGTGTGGAATCGCCATGGTATTTACCTGAACACCAAACTGAAGATGGACAAGACCATCGTCTTGACAACACTCCGTTACGGAGCGGAGACCGGAACCGTCTACTCAAACCAAGCCAGGAAGCTGAATCACTTCCACCTCAGCTGCCTTCACAGAGTACTGAAGCTGAGATGGCAAGACAGAATCCGGGACCCAGAAGTCCTGGAGCGGACTGGACACCGGAATTCTCAACATCCACGCTGCAACTGCAACTGCGATGGAGAATCGACGACGAGCAACTACCCAAACGACTTTTCTACGGAGATGTCGCTACGGGTGCTCGCCGACAGGTAGTTCAAAAAAGACGCTACGAGGACACTTTGAAGAAATCTCTGAATCAACTGCAAATCAACCCGCCTTCCTGGGAGAACCTTGCGCAGGGCAGATTGACATGGAGAAGATCCATGAGAACTGGTGCAGTAATATAGGAAGCGAACCTTATCGCCGCTTCTAAGGCCAAAGGGGCGGCTTGCAAGTCACAAGTGCCCCGGATCAACACCGTCAACGCACATTCTGCGCCGAATCGGCCTGTTCGTACATCTTCGAACACAATGCAACAACAATCCCACAACATCAACCGGTGCCACACGTGCCTCAGACCCCACGACGACGACCACCCCAACCACTAATAACAACTTCATCGATGCCCCGCTGCCCACGATCACCGAAACTATCCTCCTTCCTCCACTTCTTGCGCCGATCACGGCGACGAACATCATTTCCCCCACTCCCGCCACCTCAGTAGCCACCTCTGACTACCTGCCATCTGCTAACTCCACCACCACTGCCCCCAGTACCAGCGATGGGGACTCGATACTTACCTGTAATCATTGCGATTGCACATTTACCTCACACATCGGCCTGGTCAGTCACTTACGAATCCATCGCACAGAGACTGACGAACTAGTGCCTGGAGCACCAACAAACAGCAGAGACCGTCACCTCCGATGCCCTCACACATACACACAAACACCCATTTAGCGTGGGAGTCTTGAGAGACTACAGGTCTTAAACGCATAAATAGTTCATTGTTATTCGCTTTGAGGACTGCCGACGTCAACGATGAATCACGAGTAACAGCGCACGCGCTGAGCCAAGGACCACGTCACGTGGACAGATCGATGACACAAGGTGAGCTCTGATGCAAAGACAGTAAACTATTGTGTTTTGCGTACAGAGCTCGACAACTCCCGTTGGCAATGTGATACTTTCAAGGGCTTATCTTTCACGCAAGTAGAAGAAAGCCATCTGAAATACAGCCCCATTAGGGAGAAAACACAGGAACGCGAGTTAGGATCCAGTAAGTTCAATGAGCAAACCCAAATGAAGGTTCCCTGGCTTTATGGCAATGAAGGACGGAAAATTAAAAGGAGCAACGTAACCCATGAATTTGTTTAAATACACCAACAATGCCGGAAGAAAAGAGCTAGCAATCCAGCAAGGTAGTTGATAAGCAGGTGAAAATACAGAAGTCCATGGCAGCCGCTATGCAATAGCAGGCAACAGGTAGTCAAGATTAGAAACTAATTCCTCCAAACAAAATCCTAATCTCTAAGCCTAACCCAAACCCCTAACATTAGGCCCTAAATTTAACACCTAAGCGCTAACTCTAAGCGCGAACCCCTAAGCTCTCACATTAACTCTAAATCATAACCCAAATCTATAAAAACTTATCCTAACCCTTACTCATAGCCATAACCCCTTGGCCCCTGACCTAGCCCTGTTCACAATCCTTAGTCATAAGCCCCAAACTCGAAATTTTCCGATTAAAAAGATGCAAATCTAAGCCGGACTGAGCAGGAAGTAACTGATTTAGGTGTGCATATTTATTATAGTAATGAGTGCGAGGATGTGCCATTGGGATGAATGCCACAGTGTTGACGGACTCTATTGCCTTACCCCCATTTACCAGCTGACTATCTGAGTACTTGTGCTAAGTTTGACGAATACTATACGCAGAAAAATGCACTCATACAGAAAATAAATTCAATCAAAACAGGCATTCCAAGAAATTCGATAAAAATTATCAGATTAATTGGCAAAAACGTTTTACTGTGTACCTGTTTGAAACTGCTTCGTCAGTTCGCTGTCCGACGCATGGGCGACGAAAAATATCGTGTATTTTATACTCGTTCCTAAGGGACAATTTTGTGATTGGCTGAAATCCTGTACATACAGGGGGGGTCCGTCACCCATTGCCATCTGATTGGACGAGCCAATGTCCGTCCTTCAAGACTTTAGGTGTGTGTGTATAGAAATCAAATCGAGATGTACAGTGCTGCGTGCTGCATGTGAATGTATTAACTCCAGGTATTCACGACCTATCTTTGTTAAGCACCATTGATTGTTCTCTTCCATGCAAATGAGGGCCCGGTAACCAACGTAAGCACGAGAATGTGGGAAAACTGGTTTCGCTTTCTCACTGCTAGCTGATTTTTATGTATACAGAGTGAGCCAGATTTTCCAGTTTAGTCAGTGTAGACTGGGTCTTAACCGCCGCATGGGATTGATATCGGCAACAGCGTTTCTAGATTGTACAACCTGGGGGCGCAAAGTTGTGCGCAAAATCGGATGCACCGTCGGTAACTGATGTTTTTATGCAACTATTTATCGACAGATTCAGATAACTGCTTAAAATTCGGGAGAGTCCGCCTGTGACTGTTTTATTTTTTGCGTCTGGCGGTCGAAGTGTTGGAAATACCCCTTTATGCGATCTTTTCATGCCTCATACACTTGCTCAAAGAGTCAAGGGATGCACGTTTGGTGAAGCTAATCCAAAAAATCATTTTCCTGCTGCTCGATAATTCGCTTCCTTGGAGCAGAACTCCGAGACTCTCGTTAGAAGGCTTTGGAGGGAACGCAATCTATGAAGAATAAGATTGCTAATTCTATAATGTAGAATTGTCTCTGCAGGAAACCCATGAGTAACTTGGTTGATCTGCCTTTCAAAGTACACGGAAATCTAAGAAAGGAGACTTGTTTAAAAATCTTGGTTTCAGAAGTAAAGTAAACAACTGAAATTTCGGACTTTAAGATTGTATGAAACACCTAAAACTGATGAAAGGTCCGCATGGCGCACCATATCATTTTACTTGCAGCCTCCGGATGCAGGTGAACCCTAAAAAATGCGTCTAGTTAACCAAAGCGTTGCATTTGACGTAGGAAGATTCAGTTCTTAGACAAGGAGATTGGAGTCAAAGTATGCAACTTGACTCATAATGTGTGCCAGAAAATGTTCATCAATTAAGCGTTTCGCTAAAGCTAGCGGAATCGAGGTAACGACAGGGATCACATACCTGATACAGTTACCTCATCAGTTAACACTCTGACTCCTTGAAATTTTCCTAGGACCTATTTTGAATCTTCGATAGAGGTCTCATAGTTCTTTGTAGTTGGGTGCAGTTGTAGCTATATCTCCTTTGAACACTTGCATATCGATTTACCGATAAGAGAGACCATTGATTGCAATAAAATGATAGGCTTAAAAACTTAAAGAGGTTTTCATTTATTTTCTTGAATGTTTCGTTTTCCCAGGATCTGACAAAACTCTTCAGAACGGTTTCCTTCCTTTTGAGCGTCTTTTTACTGCATTGATTGTTTAATTTTGTGGGGTTGAATCCTCTTTCGACAGTGACCTTCTTCTTCTTCTTGAAAGCATTACAGACAAATGAAATCGTGGCGTAGAGGCGACTTCGGCCGCGCTAACCAACTGCGCCGTCTCCCGCCTCCAGTCATCTTGACTTGCATGGCACCACATTCATGATAAAATCACTATCGAAATCGACTTTTGAACTCTCATGCACACCATCCGAACACTTTTTATTCCTCCTCTACTTAGAACAGTGCTGGCCTTTTTGTTAAAGCAAGTTCTCCTTTCACTCTCAAGTCCTTAGGGTGCCGTAAAAGGTCTTTTTATAAACTTCATTTGTTTCATAATAATAATTTAAATGACCTTAGGAGCAGAGAGGCAGAACCAAGTATTTTGAAATAACTTCAGATATATCGTTTCACTTTTTGATCCGTAAATTTTGTATATCAGCAATACCCTAATAGGGTGCTCCAGTCTAGGCGATTCTACCTAAATGTGAGCATGCATAAACATATCTTGCTTATTCTGCCATTTTTCGTCGGCCTGCAATATCTATTCGATACCAGTGTTCGACATAATTCTGCAGAGCGTAACTAATCAAGTACTTCCCTTACCTGAAACAACACTGTCTTCTCAGTCAATCCATGAAAAATCCGCTACATCTGCTCCTGAACTCCTAAGTACGACATTCATATCTGTTTTTTTTCCATCAAAGTATTCTTTTCTAATCTACGTGACAAAATAACCAGCAGGCCGTGTGCTTTCGGCAGATTTCCAAAATACATCTTGAACTGAGGCTGCATATTTTCCCTATACCACGATGTTTGGTGAGGTTTTTATGCCGAGAACTTAATCATCTTAAGACAAAAAGTGTTAAGTAACCAGCCACCTAATCCGATTTCAGAATTTTAGTCATTTGGATTGGTTTGATGGGGGTCATAACGTTGGGGCCAACTATGGAGGGCCCATGGATAGGTGACAATTCAAGAGTGCTAACTCGTCTCTATCCCGTTACTTATAACTGACTATTTCAATGTTAGTTGGATATGCATGCTTCGCTACATAAGAATGAGGTAGGTCCTGTTTAACTGTCAACGAATATTGCTGAAAAACTTACCGAAATCCGATCTATAGGAGGCTTAGAACGGCGGAACACATTGTTCGGGTGGGAGTTGACATCAGGCGGCAACTGACTCAGGCGTTCCATAACTAGTATTGAAAAAAAAGATAAGATCAAAGCGTGCCATAAAATGTAGGCTTCCTTCGAAACGTAAAAGATCATCACAAATGACATCTGTGGCGATAATAAATCACTTCCCTTCAATGAGGTTTCGTTGAAGACTACAACCGGGACTAAAGTGAATACTCCTCATTTACTCGTCAATACCAACCAGTCATGGAAGAGTCCGAGGCTGGATGTTGGAAGTTGAACGTCTACTTGTCATCCAGTGCCATGCGGACTCTAGCTCTCACGTCTTCGATTTGGAGCATTAAAGGTCGTAAATGAGTGGTGCTCACCCATCCCAGCTGGATGTAGATACCTCACGTTGATTTCTAGCTTCTGGGAAGAGTGCTAACAGGCCGTGATATACTTATGAGCACTCAGTTATTAGAGGATTGGAGAAGGAGGTGCGGTCGTTGGAACTGGAATTTTATCCAACTGACGTTATGCCCGTATCGACTGCTGTCTCTGATCATGTGTTCAGGTGTGCAGCCCAAACATCGGGTTGATAAAACTCTTCTCTGTGCGATGGCGTCCTTTGCTGCTCAACCGCTGCCTGGAACTCGCATCGACAAGTTGCTCAGGTGCAATGACCTCCTATCAGCCGGACAATAGAAAACACTTTCCCTTCGAGCTGCCTGCCCATAAACTCAGTTTCTGTTTATGGACAGGTGGCTAGACAGTAATTTATTGCAGAAACAACCGCTCTACCCCATTCCCCAAAAAATGGAGCTGGCAAGAAGGATAGTGTTACATAAGGCGGACAACTGAGTCGAGGGGTTTTCAAGGTCGTCAACCAATGCCCTGCAACTATTAGGTTGTTCGGAAAAGACTGGCTGATTTTTCGACTAACATTTGATAATTTAAAGTGTTGTGTTGTGAACAAAATCTTACAATCTGAGTAATTCATGTGCACTCTTTACTAATTCTCCTAGGAAAATTTAAGCCTATCAGAGCTCAATAACCACGATGAAAAAAGTGCCTTTTATTTTCTTGCCTGGCTTTAAATTCAGATTCAATTGAGCCAATTTTGAAAAACTCGGCGGTCTGGGTGGGATTCAAACCCACGCCAGCAAGGGGAAGGCTTTAGTACAACCAACGCTCTAACCAACTGAACTACGAGACCCCAACCGGAGACGTGAGTTTAATCACACTTGGGTCAAGTTACCCGCCCAGCCTACTGCAACGTATGGAATCCACCAATTCTGATATAGTAAGCTGACTGCCCAGGCAGGATTTCATAAGCAATCAATCTAGAATCCACCAGGCACAATTAATAAGTAGAGTATTTTGGCAGATTCGAATAAATCCTTTGACCCAATTTTGAAAAACTCGGCGCCCTTGACGGGATTTTTAACCCAACGCCAGCAAGTGGAAGGCTTTAGTACAGCCAAGGCTCTAGCCAACTGAGCTACGAGGCTGTCAATACCAATAGAGCATGGACAGAAGGGACCAAATGTGATCGAATATTTCAAAGGTGGTTTCGAGAATGCCATAGTTACAATGAGAACCATTAAGTTGGAGAAGGTAGAGGATGGCGATGCAGTCTTGGCAATGAAATTTCGCAAACAATTCTTAAAGAAAACCAACGTCCAATTGTCAGTGGAATGTCTGGGATACTTGGCATCAGTATTTCAACGATCAGCGACCAGCTGATGCGAATTGATTAGTTGACACAGCTCAATGTACATTAAAGAGTCCTGCGTTTTTAAATATGTTCAATTTTCTCTCTGCGAGGCTCTAATGATCCCCTTCTAGATCAAATAGTGCTGTGTTTATGGGTATGGTTTAGTGGTCTGCTATTGGTGTTGACCCTTACAGCTTTCTCGAGTCGAACTAAAAGCCGCACAGCAAAGGCTTAGTGCAAACAGCTCGAAATTGGGAAAAAGTGTGACCTGCGTTAGTGAATAGAAGTGGCCTAATTATGCTCCTCAGGATGACAACAATAGAGAAACCCAATGATTTGGGGTACGAGACTCTACCACATCCTCCATATCCTCCCGATCTTTCACCCACTGACTTCAATTTTTAAATCATCAAGGCAGCAACAATTTCAAGCAGAATGGGTTCACCGATTTCCTAGCATCAGAGTCAGTGGAATTTTATCTTGAGGTAGAAATTAGCTTGTTCATCGATGGAAGGGACGCAGATATGTTTAGAAATCCCACTTTGACTAATTTAAACGCACACAGCTTTACATTTTCAAGGATGAATGTTGGTTTCTGAAATTGGCCAGTTTGTTCCGAACAACATAATACCATAAGAAAGGACTGACCAAGAAAATTCAGGTGTAAACATTTTCTTCTGCTGAAGTTAAATAAACAAGCATAGAGTGATTGGTGATATAGTATTTCAGATATATATATATAGTATTATATATTATTATATATTATATATATATATATATATATATATATATATATATATATATATATATATATATACTATTATATAATATAATATATTATAATATATAATATAATATAATATAATATTATAATATATAATATATTATATAATATATATATACATATATATATACTATATATATATATATATTATATATATTATATATTACTATATATTATATATATATATATATAGTATTCCAGCGTAATCCGAAAACGAAATAGTGGTAAATATCCTGTCGTCGAAGGATATGATGAAGAAAGGAGTTCACATGTTACCACATGAAGCCTGCTTCAGCATAGTTGATGCCAAACCTCTTGATATAATTGCAGAAATAAACTTAATCCTCAGTCAGATAGAAGCGACGGAGAAGACAAACAATCCTACACGACACTATTTTTCGTCTCTCCTGAAGTGCTCCGCAAAAGTAAATGACAGGCAGCAAGGAAAGCGAATTCAGCGAGAGAGACATTATTCTCTTGTCCGCGGACAATAGGCAGTCAGATGAGATACCGGAGAGGGCACACTGCCCTGAGAAATTTGAAGGCTCGCTGGAGGATCGCCAAATATATGGGCCCAAGTTCCATCAGCCCCGTTAACATAATGCAGGCGAAATTAAAGCCACGTTTTTGTCATTGGAAAACTCTGGAATACTTTTGAGATTGATCGATAGGTGTTGCCAGCCCAAGAAATGGCCTTGGTCCGAGTCTACGGCTCTCGTATCACTCAATTAATAGACTGGTGAAGTGACTGTTTTGGCGTGCCGAATTTCTGATCATGGATTCAGACACTATAATCGGTTCGTCAAAGCAATAAGTAACTTGGAGCACAATTAGAGCCTTATTATTCGCAGGCAACTGGGTGAATTTTGTTCAAAATTAAAAGAGCACGTAAATCTATGTAAAGAAAGCAGTTCAGTCGTAAAGAGCCAAATACCCCCAGACAAAGACAAATGAAACTGGACTAACCATTTCTGGCTTAGTAGACGTCATCAGCCAGGTGCTGCAATACCTAGGGTTGATATGCATGGTCGATAACGACATATAAGCCATTCATAGCTATTCCAATCTCGCTTCTCCTTGTCGGAATTACTATTGTGCCTGTAATATACTAGCCGCTGTGCAACTGCTGACGGTCATATGTGTGCTCCGTAACGCCGCCGATGAATGCCGAACGAGAATACTTACCGAAAAGAGAGAGACTACGATGGACAGTCATACTCCAAACCCAGGTTTGTGGCAATTGCGTCTCGAACCCACATTCTTTGGTCATTGAGCGTTGCTGACTTCTATGCTCTACCATTGAACTACGGGTGTGTAAGGAGTCCGTTGGCCGCTAGGGTTACGGAGCGAGCATTGAATGTACTCCCAACCTCAAAAATAAACGTTAATCAGACATTGGCAACACAGATGAGGAACTAAGGAGAACATAATTTGTGTGCTCACACGACAGTGACGTCCGTCAAGCTATCCTAGATCACGGTCACAGGAGAGCAAAAAAGGCTAGAAAGCTACGAGGTAGCGCAGTTAAAAACCTATTTTCATATTTGGTCTGGCATACAGCGAGATCGTATACTGTCACCCGGTATGTTTAACTACGCTTCTCTCTGGAGTTTCGAGAAGGCTTTACACGAAGGTTTGCTGGTGTTGAGTTAAAAGACCTTGACTAGGCCGATGATATCACCTTGCTAGCTTCAAGTTTTAATGACCTACAGCCCATTATCGCATGGAGGAAGACCACAGAACAGTCAAGCTGCATCCCTGACCGGAAGAAGACACATGTCGAGATTACTGACTTTTAACTAGAAGAATAAGACAGTTTAAAATACCACAAGGAAGGGCTGCTGTCGAAAAGACAGAGTAAGGAGGACATTTTCGCCCGACTTGATGCCACTCATTAGGTTTTCTCAAGCCCTATAGGTCCTTAGTGGTATTTCCATCGCCAGGAAGATTCGCGTTTACCGTGCATCCGTCTGGTCTGTCCTCCTCTATGGTTGTGAATACTGAGCTGCGCGCGTGAAAGATGAGGGAAAACTGGGGGTATTTGACGACCACTGTTTGAAAATCATCCTTCGAGTAAGGTATTCAGACCTCATCTTAAGTGAAATAGTCCGCACTTGCTGCAACAACATTGCAAGGCTACTCCAAGCCAGCTGCCTTCTTCGTCCTGCACCTCACAGTTCAGGATATAATCGAGGCCGGCTAAATCACGCATGACCGCAGCCATATTAAGTAGAGGTAAGTAGTAAGTTAAGGAAGTGAACAAACTGAGACCAGACATGAGCTGAAGGATAAAGAACGAAATCTTGAAATGCGATGAAGAGGAAACTGTCCTGACAGAGAGGATGACGAAGAGGCGGGGGGAAGCTGTAACATGGGAAGTCTGAGAGGGGAAATCATGCCACCACGACAAAACGATCAGGGCTGTCAAATAAGCGGTGCAGGTGCAAGCGATGTCCTAGATGCAGAAACGAAAAGTAAGGCCATGAACCGACCTGACTTAGCTTTCTCTAGGAAGGATTTGGCACTTTCGGAAAGTGCGGATGCAGCAGCATTGGTGTCTGAGAGGACGGTCTGTAAGCGGCCACAAAGATCGCTATCGCCAGTGGAAGTCTTCCGTACGATAGTCTGGGCACTGTGGAAGGAGGACAGAGAGCTGGCCTTGCGCATGTGTCCGAGGAGGTCAGGGGACTGCTCGGGAACAAAAGGCACCGGCGAATTCAAAGTACTCATGGGGGAGAAGAACTCTGTGCGGGTTGGACTGGGACCCGTAACATCTCGTCCGGTTGTGATTTTCTACAACAAAAAGCCGTACCAACTCATGCAGGGCAGATAAACGGTTGGAAAGACGAAAACAAGAATCGAGAAGAACAACCTGGAAAGTTGTCTAGGCTGTCCAGAATAAGCGTGCTAATGAAGAGCAGTCAAGATGTGACCCTCTTTAAACACGAGACACACGCGTGGATGAGTGCACACCGAGCGTTGACGGAACTCCCTCGTCCCGTTCGGCCTTGGGGCTCACTCTCGAGCCCCGCCAGAAGCCGCAAGGCAGTTATTAGCACTAAAGGCTGACAAACAATGCTGACAAAAACAAGAGAGACTGGAATGGCCCTTTTCGGCTCATTAGCCGTCATCAGCCAGCCATACGCAACCCCAGGTGGTGTCCCATCCGAGGCTCAGACTGACGAGCTGTTGGTTAGAAGTCCAACGCTCTAATCATTGAGCCAACCATTCTTTACTAATTATTTGATGACTACATGGGTAGAACTTTGTTGTGTGCTTATGGAAAATAATTTTATTTTACGCATGCATATTTGTAGACATGCGACTGGAAACTTGTGGCACACAAGGGTTAATTAGCAGAAGCAGATAAGGAGAATCAAATTAAACCTTCAACACAACTTCACAAAATGATTAATTTGAAATTAACGTACAGAAAGCGAGTCTTGGACTTCGCAGAAGTGATCGTAGTCCTTTTTCAGGAAGTGGAAAGCTCTCAACAGGCTAGTCATTGCTAAAAGTCAAAAGAGAAGGCAGTAGTCATCGAAATGTTCGCAGTATTACGTGGTTCATTTAGAAAGAATATGTAGAAGACAGAAGATTATTAACCTCAATAGGCAGTTAATTTTGGGAACAAAATCACTTCATTCTTAGGTTAACAAAGTTTGATAAATCTGTTCTATTAGTAGGCAACCCAAAACGGTCTCCTGCGCGTCACGTAGGATGTATTGGAGTCTACGTTGGGCATATATCCTGCTAAGGGCAGGGCTCATGTCGTCCCTGATATGCCCAACGGTAAGTTTGCTTGACTGTTCCGCAGAAATGCCGTGGGTCCCAAGAAGTTTATCGACGAACCTGGTGGATAGCTTGAGTTAGACTATCCAAACACCAAATTGTCGTCAGTAGTTCTAAAGAGCCTTGCTCAGCCTAGCGTCCATAGTGCGGCAGCTTAAATCAGCCGGGTGTGTATGTCTCCGAACCTAGCATCCACTTTAATTGATATCCATTTCCTATTCCATTTCTAGGGAATGAGATGGCTCAGCTCAATTCAGGTCATCTTCGCACGATAAAAAAGTTGAAGCCAATAGTGGGATTCGGCAGTCGCCTCGGATGACAAAGCTGGGCAGTTTAGGGGGGAGCACGGCTTATCCCTCCGGATTAACCTTGATTTGCTTTCCTTGTCAAGAAGGAAATCGTAAGATGGCTTTTTTATTCTCATGGCTAACGAACGCTGGTTTCGTTACTGTGCAACTGCCAGGGGTAATTTTGCCATGATCATCGTCGCAACATCTTATTAATGACCTGAAAGGCAAGTCCTGCAAAGATCTACACGTCCTCCATGTGGCGAACAGCTTGCTGGTTTTTGGTGATTTCAAAGCCCATGTAAACACAGATCACGCAACCTGAGGGGAATTTTAGTGTCGCCATAGGGTCGGCAGTTGAACTCCCTCCGTCTACTGCAGTCGTACGCAGCACCTGCCGCATGCACTCCCATCTCACCATTTTGAGTTTGTTGACAAGATTGGGTCACGACGGCTGCAGTCGCCGACAGCTATTCTACGCGTACCACACACGATCTGGTCCAAAATATATGTTTCCGGTTTTCACAGAAAGTAAGGGTAATGGGTCTGAAATTATCTGATTGGGAGTGCCACAGAGGCCACATGAAAAAGGGGTTGCTGAACCTGACTAGTGGTTCTCGAGTCCGACACTATGCATAAACACCACTGACCTTGAAGATCGAGTTACCACGTCAGTTGACAATTTTTAATGTCATGATTCTTAGCACATCGAAGGTGAACACGGGTGCATTGGCTGATGAAACTAAACAGCTCATCTACGTGGACCGCATTCCCCCAGACCTTGCTCGTGAGACCGGGTTTTCTCAGAAACAATAAAGGGCGACTGAGATCCCGATTAGAAGCCATTGAGGCCGGCCTCTTCCGTCCTACAAGGAGGATCTGATTCTCTTATCGATTGGCAGTTTTTAGCGTGCCAGGATTATTTATCAGCCTATCAGATTTTGTACAATGAGGAATATGGCTGATTGTCACAGGGATGCATTCCTCAGAGCACACCTATTCTCTGTTCTCTATTCCACGCACCAATCGACTGTCCAACCTGGTTAGGCCTCTGATGTTGGAATGGTGCCCACTTTAAATAAACGCAAGCTCAATTCATGGTTGCGTTCACCTCATGCAACACCGATGAGCCTTCATTAAGGCCCACTTGGTTACGTATCAGGAGTGTTGTACTTCCGTGCAGCTGACTACTGTGTCGACTTCAGAGTCCATACTTTCGCTGTCTAGACAGATAGTTCCAGTAGAAACTCGCAAACCAATTGACGATAACCCTTGCACTTGTATATCGTTCCGTAAGTTCTTCATAGGTTTCCCAATAGGAAGTATAAGTTGCCCTACCCAATAGTACTCTTTATGCTCCACAGTAGCTCACGCACAGTTAAGGCGAGTGTCCACACAACTAAACTATTGGATGACGCCAGAACCCCTTTAGCAATTTGATTGGTGAAATTCTATCAGTCAGGCACTGGCGGTCAAAATTGATGCTCATGAATAGGTCCTTTCAGCAGGCACCTAAATTTTAAACTGCCATCAGAACGGTGAGCAGCTGAAACTGGTGTGCTTCATGGAAAACCTCTGCTTACATGCGCGACCACAGAGAATCGAGGCATGTATCTGAAAGGTGAACCTTTATTCTACAGACCAGAAAATGACACCGAGTGGCATTCAAGTGAAACATCCGGCAAGAAGCTCCTACGCACACACTTCCAACAAGCTCTTTTGTCAAAGCAGCAGAGTTTGAGATAGGCGGTGGCTTTGTATTTTATAACGAGGATGACATTAATTGGGGTTAGGCCAGTATGTGTTTATTGAGATCTGCGACTGTCGTTTAGCTACATGTGTAGAAGATCAAAGAAAGCAATAAAATTAAGATTTTATCCTCTCTCTCTCTCTCTCTCCTCGTCGCACACATGCCTTCTTAAAAGGACCCTCGATCGATGGCATTAGGTTATACTCAAAAACAATTATCACTAAATGAGAAGAAGCGAAAAAAACAGAGAAAAATACAAGGAAAAGAAAGCCAAAACAGAAAGAATTGAAGATTTTGGCGCATCTAAAAGACGGTAGCAACATTTGAACCGGTGCTTATGTTGACAGTGGATATGAACGTAGCTTCACTTTAGAGAGTACTTTTCTTGGCAGAAATATTGACGTCGATCAAAGCCCACCACGGTAATAGGCAACACAGTCAAAATAATTACCGAAACTTTCAACGAAGGTGCTCATGATGTCACTAAGGAAGAACCTGTCATAATTATGGATTCAACCTTGGGTGCAACTTGTGAATACACACCGTCACTGTCGTGGGCTAACCTGCTTTAGCTGCAGTGCGCTGAGAACCGGTGCACAAGAGGGGTACCCAAAAGAAACGAGTTACATTTTTAATTTTTTTTAAATTTAAGATAACATCTTAAAAAAGATTACTCCCCTTAAAATACTGTCCAGCAGATTATATGCAGCTGTCCCAGCGGATTTTTCAGTGTTCGTCTAAAGTACTACTGTTAAATGTATTCGGTTGTGGTTTCTTAACCTCTTCCACGTTCTCAAAACACTTTCATTTTAGGGTTTTCAGCATTTATTAAAAAAATAAGTCACAGGGAGATGGGTCGGGTGAGCATGAGGGAGCGAAAAGTCGTTGTCATGGCTTTGATTTTGAACACCATGTGGGCAGGCGCATTGTCACCATGAGGCGACCGGTCCGCAATCGCCAAAATTAAGGTTAATTTTTTCTCACTGCCTCCCGCGATCGCTGCCGCACTTGCAGATAGTAATTTTAGTGCACTGTGAGCTCATGAAGAGCAAATTCAACTTGAAAGACTTCTTCGAGGTCGCAAAAGCAAACAATCCTGGATGCGCTGCCCTTTAAAGTTTATTATCAAAAAACCTTCTGGCGTGTTAAGGGGAGTTTAACCAAACTTTCTCTCGGTCTGCCGCTACTTGGCCAACTTAGCAGGAAATGTTTTCAAGAAAGGAACCTAGCGGGAGATGTCAGTACAACCAACCCGCTTGTCTATAGAAAATATTTTTTTGCATTTTGTGGGTACCCCTTTCGTAAGTTAGCAATATTAGGTGTTGATGAGATGGAGGTATTCTAGGTCTCTTAGACTGTACTTGAAAGGGGCAGGAAATATGATGAGAGGTTGACCGTTTACCATTGTCTTGAGCCATCTGTTCTCGAAGCTGAGGACTGCTCATGGCGGACTGCGGCGCAAGTTGAACGGGCACACGTTTGCCAACGGGGCTGACCTGCTCCGAGGCAGAACTCTGTAGTGGTGCCTGAGCTTTCTCCATCTGGCCATTCAGGAGTTGGTAGGAGGAGAGCCCTACTGGGGAGGCGGTCCCGTTTTTCTATTGGCTCAATCGGAGGAGGATGTCTCGCTTCGCCCTGTTTCACGGCACTTATTGCATTCTGATGCTGGTCAAACTGACGATGTTCGGTGATGGCTTGCAGCCAGTGTTGGAAGTCTGCTTGACTCTCAAACTGAGTACAGAAAGAAGGCGAGAAATCGTGGGAAGAAAGCATGAATCGACTACCGCCCCAATTATGCGAAAATATAAAAGACAGTGGAAGTTGCGAGATCGTGATCGACAAGCTCAAAACAAGTTAAAGTGAAATGGATTCCTTGTGTGGGAGTACTGACCAGTCACCTCAGTCATCCCGTACCCAGTGGACTTACTGGCAATCTCCTTAAATAGGGCACGTTTTCCGAATCGCAAACTTCCTTTAAAGGTCTGGGGGTGGTTACACAAATGTAAACGCTACCTCGCAAAGGACGTCTTCCTTAAAGTCAGAATTTGACGAGTATAATACTTCAGAATTTAGTATTTTCGATTAATTGGTGGGATTTGGAATCATCATCGGCTTTAAAGGGTTCTGAAATACTTGTATATGTATATGATGGAGTAACGACAAAGATACGGGAGAACGGAATGACCATTTCTGGCCGATAAACCGTCATCAGCCAGTCATATTTAATCACAAGTGTGAACCACGCGTGATTCGAACACGAGATGTATGATCATTTATTTGAACGTTTTAACAATGAGCCGAGGGCCCATTGTTTAGTTGCTTGCGATCGGGAATATGAAATATGATAGAGTGGTGTTCACCGATCTGGTTAAGGAACGTGCATGTTCCATTGTGCCCTGGAGCACACTTTAGAGTCCTCGCAGGCAGTCGCAAAGCGATTAGTTGAATATGATGATAAGGTGGAACCGATAGATACGAAGGAGACCGGAATGGCCATTTCTGGACAAGTAGCAGTAATCAACCAGTCATACCCGATTCCAAATGTGAACCACGTGTGATTCAAATGCGGGATTTTTAATTATTGATTCAAACCCGGAGTGATAGCAAACAAAGTAAACTTGCTCACGTATGGCATGCATTGTAAGCAGAATGTTTTCTAGGCAATTACCTTTAGATGGTAAACCACGATTGAAGCATCGATTTCAATGTTTAGTTTAGCCTTTTCTGCCGTCACGAACGTGTTGGCCAGGTCAATTCGAGCACTGTATCTCCCCTTGCTGAGCTTAAAAAGCAAAATAAGACGATTTTTGCATATAAGACACAACAGAGAAGAGAAAGAAAAGTTTCCTTCGTAGAGAAAAAAGTCTTCCCGTGCGTGCGTGAGGAAAGTTCACCTGTGATCCCGTGGGTGAATAGATGCTTCGAGCTTTTTGGTGATTCACAGCTTCTTTGTTCTGGGAAACAAAGCTGAGTGCTGTACGACCCCTCCGTTGGGATTAAATACACCATCCTGTCCAACCAAGACTGAGCTAATTAGACATCAGTTCATTGGTGTGACTGGTATGCAGGTTAACCCATCAGTGTAGTGTGGATAGGGTGTGTTTCCGGTCGCAGGTATTGTTCTGCGTGCATAACTGGCTAAAGGAAGTATGAATATGCTTGAAACAAACACAGTCCCAGACCATCCTCAGTCTATTACTCTACGCCTGCTAATGTCCGATTGAGCTTTTAGCGAACGGAAATGTATTTATATCTAGTGGTAGAATGGTGCTCAACGATCGCGTCAAGGGACATACTCGTCTCGTTGTGCCTTGAGGCTCACTCTCGAGCTCCGCCAGCAGCCGTACGGCGGTTAGGCAGAATAACGTTAGCGAAAATGCCTGGGAGGACTGAAATAACCATTTCTGACTTATGAGCCGTCATCAGCCAGCCATCTCAAAACCTCGGATGTTGCAACCCCCGAAACTTGAACTCACAACATTTTGGCTAGAAATCCGATGCCCTAACCATCGCATTACTAACTCTTTGTCCAGTAACGTTGGTGGGGCGCCCTTGATGAGCCAAACACACACAGCTGCCTCAGGTGGTTACAGAAATTAGGCAAAGCTCGCATATCTGGCCTGTCAGTATGGCTAATAATTTAATATTTACATACAACTGAATGCCTGCTGTCAGATTGTACCTATTACGCGGTTATTCTATAGTAGCTGATTAAATTCAGCCCAAATACTCACATCGGCTTTCGGAGTGAGGTTAAAAGGCTTTTTCCAAGAACCTTACTCCGAATTCACGCATTTTCTTCCGGAGCAATCGAAAATTTCAAAGAATTAACTTATGCTTAATCCCTTCCAAGAAGAACTTTGCAATTTATCAATAGGCAACAACTATCTTAAACACGGTAGACGGCTCAAGCACCGGTTTCACCGTAAATAAACTCAACTGGGGAGCTGGGGAGCGAGTGCAAACTAACTGCGGCCACCAAAGATCGCTGGTTTATTGCCCTCGACTGTTGGTTGACGAAGAACGAAAAACGCAGAGGACATCTGTCGTGTGGTCTCCTCGGTTGGATACCCCAAATTTCGGTAGGTGGGAAGGGGGAACCCGTAAACGGGCCGAGCGGTAGATGGCATGGACCAACACTCGGACCAGATCACTGCACGGCAGCTATTATTGGGGATGCACGCACATAAAAATTTCACAGATGGGAGGGGTGTGGTGGGCGCCGGCTCAGGCCACGCCAACCGCCTGCGCAGCCTATTCATGAGAGGTTGCCTTGTTTAATTTCCGAGGAAACTACTGCGCACACTTCGGAACACAGCTTTTTCGGCTAGGTCTTAATCTCCGAAAGGCTATCTGCACTGAACTCAAATCAGCCACCATACGGACAGCACAGGTAGGAGCTCAAAGCTCGGACACCAAAGCCGCTACTTGTAAATTTCCGACTTGCACAGCGTCAAACTGAAAATTTCGACTTACAGCGCTTGGTGTTTTTGCGTAGGCCAGACATCCGGTGGAGATACGGAAGAATCGCTGAAATATTTTAAGGACGAAGCTTGACTAGTTAAATTGCCAATGGAGAGGAGTGCACAGGGGGCTGGGGGGAGAGATTAAAGGACATACCTTGTGGTAGCCTTTTAGTGGCCACTTACGACCCTTCAAAATGTAGCCTTCAAGGGGCTCGGGCACTTTTCGACTAGCAGAGCTGCCTCCCTGATTGGGCAGTACCCGAAGCGAGGGCATACTGCCCGCGGAGGTCAAGGTGCCTTTTCTTCCGTGAGGACTTCTTGCATCCGTACTCGACGACGAGACAGTAAGATGTGAAGTTGAACTGGATTCCTGCAGACCTGTGTGCAATAATTAACACTGTGTGTATTCAGCAAACTAAAATCTTCAAATACAGCGAAAACATACAAGCCTAGATTAAGTTTGTGGGGATGCAAAAAAGCAGTTGCCAAGGAATTTAAACGAATTTCCTGCCGTATAACACTTTTTATTTTACCCGCACTATGCTGTGTGGTAATTCGATTTCAGTAAAATAAGTGCCGTTTATCCGCAGATTAGAAAAATCATATTGTCATCGTTTTTAATGGTTTTAAGCGTAACGACCCAGGGTAGTTATTCCGGTAGCGCCCCAATGACCGTTGTTTTTAGCCCCAGAATTCACAAGTTAAGTGGTCAAGCAAGTAGTAGGCCAATAACCAACTACGATTAATAGGTGGGCGACCAGACAGCCATCACATCAGGTAAAGAATTCTGCGAGCATCGATTAACCCTCCCTCTTCGTTACTTTTCGTGTTTCTAAGCTGCCAAAGTACGATGTAGGCTTTATTCCCATGCAAACGCTCATTTTGTTACATCTCATGAAATTTAACCTGCAATTCTGAACTGTGTTCCTAAGTAGAAAAGAGTACTCAAGTAGAACTCAAAGATTAATAAACTTGCAGCCTAATCACCAGATATTTCATTCATGTCAGGACGTAGTCATTTTAACAAGCTATTTCCGGCCACCTTTATTTGTATAAAAAGTGACTGCCTATGTAGTGTGCAATTTTCGTTGGTTTAATGCCCTTATTAATACCAATATATTTTATGGATAATATGCATAAAATTATTATTCATTGTACTCAGTTGGTTGCAAATTACATCTTCCTCAAATTTTACACCTCAAGACACGGTACCTTTGGTCTAAAGTTTCTATTTAGCAGATTTTTGTAGTAATTTCCATTCATATAGCATCCCTGCACCTTGTCATTTACTAATTTTATTTGTAACGTAAACTAAATTGTCCTTACTTACTGTAACATTTTGTGAGCACCATATTACGTTTTATTGATAGCGTATCTCAACGTAAGGGTTTTCTTACACGGGGAAGGAATGGTTTGCGAATTGGAAACCCCGAATTCAGGTGTAACAGCAGGTTGGGTTCAGGGCTTGTCAGGAATTTATAGTTTTTTAAAACTAAAACGAAATTAGCTATCAAATAAGTACAAGAAAGGGAATGTTTATGCACGAAATTTCTATAAAAGGGTAAGGGTAAGATGTATACAAAATTAAGAAGCCATTTTTACAGAGTGCAGTTTTTGAAAACGACTGGAAAGAAGCTTATTCAAAAGCCAGCATCCTCTTGTGATTGAAATATCTGAATATTATGTTTAAGGATAATTGATATTACAAATCTAATTGGATAGGCCTTTCCAATCATGAACACATTTTAAAATTGCGGTTAACATTTCATGAGATTTAACATTTGCAGTGACCCACCCGTCTGCACTTGGGCTGCATGCAAGTTAGCTATAGTCTGCCAGACAAGTGTCGACACTGGGCTCACAAGGCTAGCTTATATGACACATGTATTAGGGGTGATGTCTGCAGCAACAGTTACGGCAGCCTTACATGACACCCCAAAAACACTTGGAATTTCCGTTAAAATTTCATGAGATGTGTCATCTGCTGTAAATTTGATAGTTTGACCTTTGATTCTAACGATGTCTGCCATGTGTCCCACAGCATGGCGGCAGCAGGGATGGTGAATTGAGCGTGAATTAGCTCCTAGTGATTATAGACTTGCGCTGCATCTATCACACTATCCCCGCCCTCAACCACCGAGGTTTGTATTAAAGCAGCGTCAAAAAGACCGGATCTGGCACATGAGGCTGAGGCAGCGTGAACCTGCAACTAGGTGTCCTATACCACTCTCCGGTTTACGCACTAAGTGCCAGGAGGTCACACAGCAAGAAGAAAGGAGGCGTCGTCGAGCCCATTTACTATCGTAGAAATAAAAGGATATGCAATGAAGGAAGCAGCAGCAGCAGCAGCAGCAGCATTGGCTACAGAGGGTGAAAGTGATCGTCTAACAAAACAAATGCGTGGGTGGACGCACGTGGCTGCATTTGTGAGCGAGTATATATATAGCTGTGGGGCCTGAGGGTTGAAGACAGATCCTCGTGTTCTGCGCTCGTACTCTTGGGAATTCCTGGCGCCAGCCTAGGACGCAGACGCCGATTATTGCTGGAGGGAGAGTTCGCCGCGGAGGAGGGCTGGTACTCGGAGCGGGTTTTACCACCACCAAACTCAACGTTGTCTGACTTCTGGCCCACTGCGAGATCACTTGCTGCCTCTCGCTTATACTCCTAAATAGTGAGCAGAGAAAAAGAATAGGGTTGCTACCGATGCCTTCCTCAGTTGAAGACCGAAAGCCTGTAAAACTCAGGGTAAATGAAAAAAGTCACGCATTCAAAATCCTCCTAACTACGGATAATTAAAGAGATCTATGATTGAGTCCACATGGGCTAACCAGTTATTACGCCTAGACTGGTAATTTCGGCGGACTTTAACCCATACACTTCCATACTACTGAAAATTATAATTGATAACGATTTTTTCACTGAATTTTTCGTCTGCAACTCAACCGTTACTCCAAATAATTCACATGGAGCTACCAATTATTGTTCTTGCTGGTTACAGGAGTAATCTTAAAAATCTCGTGAATGATTTCATTTCCCATGAAAGTTATTTTACCTATCTGCAGGACTTGAGAAAGGCAGGCGTCGAAAATTTAAGCCGCAATCTTTACTGGTTACGCGAATCTCAGCATAGTAACTTTTATAACAGTACAAGATGGGAGTTACACAAAGGTTTTCTCTTCTAATGGGATTAGAAACTAGATTTTGATTCCAAATTTTAATCACGCATTTGTCCTCCATACTTTTAACCAGTTAAGCGTACACATAAAGTCCGTGTAGGAAAATATTTAAACAACTTAGGTCTAACTTTGGTTCGCTTAGTCTTGAATGTATAAGCGGGAATGATAATCTATCTTGCTTTTTCAAGTCTAGATGGTAGTTGCATTTTTTAAAATCGATTAACTTTGCATCCTACCTACTTAATCTTGTCACTATTGTTGGCTGACAGTAAGCACGATACGAAGCATTTCTTCATTGGCAGCATAAAAGATGAAGGTAATGAGGGGAAAACTATCACAAAAACATATTCATCTTAGGAAAACGTATGGTCCTCAATAGCATCCACTCGATCAGGTGGGTAGAGCGTTGGTTGTATTCAAGCCTTGCGCTGTGCTGCCGTGGGTTAGTTGAATTATTTCTTCAGGGAACAAGTAACGAATATGGTCAAGCAAGGTCGAGCGGGTGCATACGTCACAAGCCTCTCATTTTTAAACGCTATAGTGATAATGAGACTGTGCATACCTACCTTAAATTCAAAGGAAACAAAGCACGCATGTAGCGCTTAGTTCTCCGGGCGGTGGTTGTTGTTAAGAATTTGAGTTCTTATTTTAAGACCCTTCTTTTTCAATGTAAATCAATTCCCTAGCCAGTTGCTTTATACTTATATTGAAGACTCAAAACCGAGTTTTGAAATATCCTAAACGAAACTGACATTGCCACAATTATTTTTTTCAGTTACATTTCGGAAACATTATTTGTTTGAGCTGGTACTTTTAGTGAAGCTCATAGAACAAACACACTGCTTGAGGTACGGACTGTAAAAGTACAAGAAAGCAATTTAAAACGTGATTCCACATCTCACGTGAATACATCACGGATGTTATTACAATCTAACTTATTTTTGATCTGTGATAAGCGTTTTGAATCAAGCGCATAACCAGAAATATATTGGTTCGAAAATTCCAAATTGTAAGACGATCTCGTGTCAATATTTGGGTCGTAATGTATTTTTTATGACGTTTAATTCTAATTCTTATTGTGGGTGACAATAACACAGTCATTTTTTGGGAACACGTTTTTTTCCTAGGTTAGCAAATCGGCCATAAATGTAGCTTTGGCCTATGCCATCATGTGCAGATAGGGATGCAGATAGAGGCGCGAAAGCGTAAGCACTCTATGTGCATAACTATAAGTAAGGTTTGGTTTTAAGTGAACTACGTGGCCATGGTGAGGAGTATTTCGCCTAATTGATTATCACATTGCCTAGAACAATGAATGCTTCTTAGGAAGTGGAACCTAAAAACAAATGTCCAATTTCAGCTGATCGGAGAAGACCTGAAATATTTGCAGAATTTTTAGGTCAAATAGGATGCTTAGCGACCCTTTTTCTCAATTGAAGTTATCCTGTCATCGGAAAAAGTAAGCCATTTTCCGCTATTTTCAATTTTTTCCTTTCTATGTATGATCAGTCAATCGAACAAATATGGTCTATTTTTATGAATTTAATAATTAAACCTTTATTATGAAGGGTTCTATACAACCCTATAAAAACTTTCAGCATCGGGCTCCCAGGCTCCCAGCAACCATTTTTGTCAGATCTGGCTAGAAGAAAATAATTATTAGTACGTTTTCCTTCCTTTATACCATGTTCATTGCAATAAAATGCATCGTGCTGAGCACACAATATAATATGAACTGATTAGGAGACCAGGTTCACGATCAAATTAGTTTTCCAAAAATTCCAGAGTATTACTTTATATGTTGAAAGCGTTTCGAAAGGCGTGCTGTAACAATTTAGCAAAATCGAAAACCTCATTAAAGGCGGAAAGTTGATTACAATAACAGCCATCGTATTTCTGCAAATAAGAACGAGAGCAGCTTTCAAAATATTTGCTTTCCCGGTGTATCCGTGTAGTTGATATGACTCAACTCATTCATTTTCACATATTTGAATTCAAAAAGAGCTTTAAGTCAGATGGTCTGCCCTGCATCGGAACTAAAGAATACATTAACGTTTGTATTATGGGTGGTACATGATCCAAAAGCACACCAAGCAAACCTTAAATGTAAAGAAAAACTAGACTACAAATCCAATTTACCACATAAGATTAGGCAAGAAAACATTTAAAAGCACTGTTAATACTGGAAAACTCTCACACTCAAACGATTCATGAGGTTATTATATCGTCCCAAACGAGCTCAATATCAAATTTATCAGGTGAATCGCAGAAGATTTGAAAGTTACGCAGTTCTGATTTGTTAATTTAGTTTAATAGGGACTTTTAAGTTCATTAACATGCAGTTTGTTGAATGAGTATCCAGTATTCGAGTGAAACTACTTTGCTCTGTTTTTAAAGTAGTCCGAGCGTCAAGCATTAGTTCAGATGTTATGCGTACAGCAGCAGAACGGGCAAATGTTAAGTACATTTATGTGCATTTTATAAGTTGTGCACTGTTAAACACCCTCGTTTTAAAATGATCCAAAAACTAATGGCAGCGTGAAACCTAGTACCAGTCGAAACTAAAAATGTCAGTATTCTAACCTTAAAGCCACAAAAAGGCAGTCCGGAGAACGAGCTGCTTCTCCGACGCTGATAAAGGACTTTCTGGGCATGACGTACCTTCTTCTGTTCGTTTTAGTTAGATAATAAGGGTCAACGCAAATTAAATTGATTAAATTGGAAAGTCCAGGTGATTGTAGGCTTATTTTTTATAAAATTGTCGAACTCAATTAATAATAAAAATATATATATCTATCTATATACTTAAGTGGTCAGGCGTAACAAAATTTTGGGAATAACAAACATTAGGCCGATGGAAAGCTCTAGAATCTCCCGGAGAAAACTTCCGTTCACAGCAAAAAGTCAAAACTTATAAAATTCATACAAATGCCATTTGCATTTGGAAAATTTTCCTGAAAATAGGCGATGTAAAATAATTTCCAATTAAATGAGGATGAGTTAAATCAATTTTGCATATAGAACACCACCAAATTCCCAAAATAATATTAGATCAATAAATTTTTATCTTAAATTTAAATAATTAAAATAATTACCGTGGAGGATATATCCCCAAGGAGTGCGCTATTCTTGCTAGGTGACGGGAGGACACTCATGCTTTCAGTAAGCACAGGTTCCGGGATAAAATTCCTGAACGGGCATATGGTGAATTAATTTGATATTCATAAAGGGTGACATAAATTAGAAGTACAATTTTGAAAAATTAAGCCTCTGAGCTGATGGTATTTATTAAAATCGCGTGATTTTAATACATACAATACATACATAGTGGTGTACAGCTATAAATATTTATACGGGTATTAACAGCACAGATTATCAAGATTCCCTTATATTTTAAAATAAACTCATCAAATTTAACATAATTTCAAAAGTATTGTACTACATGTAACCCACTAAAAGAAAAGCTGTCAGAACAAATAGGTTTTGAAACTATTTATTGATCAAAATCTCGATAACATCAGCCCAAATAAAGTAAACTCTAGTACTAAACAGAGCCTCTAATTGCATTATATAAGTATCCAATAAATCGTATCAAATTTTGCCGAAATTAAGCCAAATCAACATCCTACCCGCCATCGGTTTATAGGAAGTAAAGATGAATGATTTCCTTACCTTGGGAAAATAAATGTACACTATTTAAACAATCAGACCAATGCCCCGGTTTGACCTGGCGTGCTCTTATGGCGATAGCAACAACATATGGGCAGCACATTGGTGGTTTTAATGAATTTCATACTATAAAAGTTTGAGGCAAGATTGTAACTACGGTGAAGCGTGGCTACTTAAACTGCCAACCTAGATAACTGAAAAGTAAAAGGGTGGGAAAGAGTAACAGAACAAGTATGTTGAGGCTTAAAATAAGATGTCATCTCGCAATTGATTCGTCACAAACGGCTCAGGGATTTGGGCAATTCTTTTATATTTTTGTTTGCTTAAGATAATTTATTATTTTCTTTTTACAGCATACCGTAGCACCAGAAACTAAGCCAGTGGGTCAAACTAATGAAATATTCAAGGAAAGAAAAATGTGTCAAACCAGAGCTTAGACTAAAAAAATCTACCTCGCGGACGATGGTATTAACCACTAAAATATCGAAGCAAGCAAGACCTGATAATAATATACGTGGATTTATCGGAAACAGTCATCGACTTTGCTTGTTTCGACACAATCTTGATACCTTGATCCTTTCCTAATTCAGAACACTTAGTCCAGTAATCAACTTAATTTTCAACTGCAAAATCAACATATTAATAAATACTTGTATTTAATGTCAGCTTACAGGCAAGATCAGAAGAAATATGCAGTGTGGATCAGGCTAGCAGTGAAAAAACTCCTGGATATATATAATTATTAGTATTTTCATAAAGTTATGTTATTCAGGAAAACAAACTTCTGCACTTGTGATTATAGCAGTTCGAAATGCCATGACTTAGATTGACCGTTTTTGGGGATAGACAGAATATGCGATTCCTTCCACACACTGGGAAAACGTTTCAATTTCAGAGCTAGATTAGATACCTTATAAAGAAGGTACAGGAAAATATAATAAGCATCCACCTTTATAATACTGAACGGTGCGCAATCTTGTCCAGGACTGTGAGATTTATGAAAATGTCTGATGGCAACGGTTATGTCACAGAAGGTGAAAGGTATGGTTTCGAGGATGACAGCGGTCAAACCCTGGATGTTCGGAAGAAGTGCGGTCAAATTTTCAATAAATATTCTTGAGAAGAAAGCATTGAAACTGTCAGCCGTCAGTTTATCATCACGTATAGGGTTTCCAAGGGCGTCTCGACGGATGGGGTGCCGCGTTTTTCAATTGGTTATTAGTGTGCGCGAAAAACGTTTCGCGATATTTACGAATAGTTTTCAACAAATTTGACCTCATCGGCGAGTCGCTTTTCTTCCGACAGCAAAGCTTCGAATCAAGGTCAGAATGGAAATTTTAATTTTGCAGATGGAATCGACGAGAGAATTTATGTCACCTACGGCGAAAAGATAAAGGAATTTTAACCTCATTCGTGACATTACTTATTTTCTACAAGGAACAAAAATGAGAAATACGTTGATTCAAAAATTCATACACTATATTTGTATAGGTTTTTACGTCCCGACATAGAAAGACATCAGCACAGTCGTTGGAATAAAGATGTATAAATAATTCTGTCGAAAGGGCTGATTGGAAGTCAAAGAAAAAGCTATTTTCTCGGAAAATACTTAATTAGTTTCGAATTTTAGTGTAGATACAACAATTTTGTTGTCTAAACTCCTAAGTAGGCTTGAAGATGACACTGTCAAAGGCAGGCAACAACTGCAGAAGTGTAGATGATGTATGATTGATCTTCAAGTAGGGAAGTCGACAACCTGATTCCACATGCCGATATATACGGCCTCGAGTAAGTCCTCGAAGTTTATAGGACCAGAAAGTGGAAACCATCGAACTTCAGGAAGATTGAAACCACCTGGAATCAAGAAATACTTTAAATTTAAGTCAGCGGTAATATTAACTGCCTGTGAGAGACAAAGATCATAATCCTCACTGGCATTTTATGGGTGATAGACACAATCAAGAAGTAACGAGTACTGATTTTCAAGGGAATTCGAAACCAACAGCTCTCTACAACCACAGTACATTGCGGATTTTCTAAGGGCAGAAATTCCTGTGCTTGTTTAACATAGATACAGCTTCCTCCTCCACGGGTGTCCCGACGATTATTTTTGAGTATAATTATAACCTAGAAGAGAGAGTTCGGAGTCGGCTTCAGAAGGTGTTGCCCGTCTTCCAGTTACTATAATAATATATAGACAGTGGACGAAGAACAGATTGAGTAGGGGCATTTTTTTGAGCAAGGAAATGGAATTTAAAATTAACAGTTTAAGTAGACAAGTTGGTTGTTTTTGAGCCAGAACAGCTATGTCATCTAGTGGTGGAGGGGACACTGAGCATAGGGAATGGGTGCTCCGCCTGATTCTGGAAAATATGTTGTGTCATAGCAAGTGCTCGATGTGGGTAAAGGGGAAATGAGCACCACCACAAAGCTATTTGGGCTTGCCTGGGAAACCCATGGGCAGTATACTGCAAAGCTTCTGAACTTAATATCCTCCTTTTTAAATACTCGCGCACAACGGGTTAAAATTTCTGATGCTATATCCAATCCCAAGCATGTGAGGAGTAGAGTTATTCAGGAAAGCGTGCTGGGCCCGCTTCTATTTTGCTTTTTTGTCAACGATGTTCCTGATTTTTTTCAGTATGGTTGGCCTTTTATGTACGCTGAAGATTTTAAAGTTGCCTTTTGATATATACCGGTCGATCGCAACATCGTGCTTGAGCTCTTAAAAAATATCTTCAGGCCTTTGCTCAGTGATGTCGCACATGGCGCCCTTCGCTTTCTTTGCACAAGTACGCCATTATGGTTATTGGCGACAACCATCAGCGTCACCTAAGCATAGACGGTCACGACCTAAATTTGCCCGGAGTAATAAAGGATCTGGGCATTTCATATTCTAGTAGTTTTAATCTGTCAGAGCACTGCACCCTGATTGTCTGGAAAGCACGCAAAACTACTTGGTTTATTCTCAAAAATGTTGAAACCGTCAATATTAGAATCAGCCTCTATAAAATGTATGTCAGGCCTAGTCTGGAATACTGCTCATTTCTATTTAGCCTTCTGCATGCTTGTGAGCGGAGGAAGATAGAATCAGTCCAGCACTTCTGTAAAAAATAGTGTTCTCTTCAGAACACCGAAAGCTGTACAATCAACAACGCTGTGAGCTTTCAAGCCTCAACCCGTTGTAGCTTTGCGGATTACAGAAGGGACCATTTTTATTGTTTAAACATTTAAACAGTTTTACTTTTAACCCCCTTACATCTCTGAGGCAGCTCGATTACTAGTCATCCAGCACCAGTCATCGAGATGTTTTTTTAATTCTTCATCTGGCACGCACCGTTAGATACCGACAGTTTTTTCCGGTAAACGCTATAGCAATCTGGAATAAGCTACCAAGAAGTATCAAAATTCAGCAAAGCTAGCTCTTGTTAATGAGAACTGTCACTAGTTTTCTACATTCAGGACACCTTCCACAAATTTTGGGTGCTGACTCTGTGAAAACTCTCTTTGGTTCTGATGGCGTTATCAGACTCTGAATTCTGTGCCGGACTTCATGTTTAGGGCAATATTGCCAGCTCTGCAGACCTTAATCGGCTTATTCCTCAGTCGACAGCGAACAGCCGTTCGCTGACTAACCTACTGGTGCAGAATACCGGATCCATAAAACTGAAAGGAGAAGTACTTCATCGGACACCCATGACAACGCTTCCCTATCCTGAACTTAAATCCCTATAAGCTACCGTGGTTTTCACTGAAAACACTTGAAACAACGATCCGAAGTTTTTTCCTCTATCAGCTTGACCCTCTACTGTATCTTTTTTATACCTTGCCTGTAAACTGTCAATAAATAAATTAGTCCTATTAAAAGTACACACAGAGTCGGGTGAGTCTACTAGTCCAGGAGGACATCTCGTATTGGGAGGATTATGGACAAACGACCTCGGAGGAACGTGCTGTGGGGTGGGGAACGCCCTGCTGCGAATTGAGAAAGGAGCGCCATTCCTTAATATGAATGCTGGCATAGTTGGTTAAGCAGTTTCGATGTAGTGTCTGTGGTAGTTCAACAGTTGCAGTAGTTGGATTTGGGTGCTTTGCGGAGTATTAGGCGATTGTAAGAGCTTACGTTTCACGGAGAAGCTAAATATCTTCAATTTTCGAGTGACTGAAACTTTAAGTCGGACTTGTCTTTGAGCTAAAAATCGACGCTGATTTATTGGGAGTTACTGGCGGACTTGTTATGAGTGTGGGAATAAGAGAAGTAATGTTGTCTTGAGATCCTCCGAGATCAATCCTAGTCCGTTTTCATACAGAGTTAACTAGGGATTGAGAAGGTGAGGCCGCAGGTAACATTGGATGCGGCTTGTTCAACATGCCAACAGGAGTAGTCATTTTGGTGTTGTTTCTCAACAGTTTAAAATTTTTCAGTTTCCTCTGCATTTAGGGGAGGTAAGGGGAAACTAATCAATGCCATTTTTGACAAAATTCTCTACTAATCTTCTTCCTTGACAATATGAAGTTGACTTCTATCAAGAAAAATATAGTGAATTATATTGGGGTATTTCGAATTAGTGAGCATAGTCACTTAGCGTGCGCGAGTCTGAAAGCAAAACCACAGCTTTGCAGAAACAAATTCGCACCATCGATAGCAGATTTATTATTTGGAATATTACACAGCAGAAACTTCTGCTTGTATGTTATCCGTTCTTCAGGTTCGGATCTAATTACTCCAATGACTTGAAAGGCCTGTTGGATAACGGAATCGAAGGTACTGGTTATAGTTCCATGTAGTGGGTGGTCTATTAGTTCGTCAGTCGAAGACCGATTATTGCAGGAAGAGTTGTACCCTTGAGCAACCGTAGGATCAAGAGGTTCAAGGTGAACCAAAGGAATTTTAGAATTTATAATGCCTGGAGTAGGTCGCGAAATCTCGCAGATGCCAGATATATATTCTCCCATGATTTTATTACTCAAGGATAGAGGGGACGCCGGGACATCGCAAACTACTAGACAGAGTTTTGGCCTAATTAATAGAAAAAGGAGTTAATAAGTTACGAAAATTTACTGAAAATGGCTACTACTGCAGCTTATTTCCTACAGTACATCGATAACGACAGGCTTTGCGTGGATTCAAACTGCAATTGTACAAAGTGCAACTCATTTAGCCAACTGCTCATTAGGACCATCAAAAATAATATGGTACAGTAAAAGTACTTTGTTTAACTAAGATTTATTAGAAACTTTACTGCTATTTTCAAGAAATATGGTACAAATTAAAGCTTCACTTATCTTTAAAAATTGTTTCGGGCGCCCTTGATTTCGACTGATAAGGTAGAGCTAAAAGACAACGCGTCTACAGAGTTAGATAGATATATGTTTTATTTGAGTACCCGGAAGGACACTGTTATTGGAAAAAAATAAATTAAAACGAGTGCGAAATCGAGTACAGTTAAGTTATGAATTGAAGGTTAGATTATTGGTGATGACAAATGACACAAATCAGTGTAGTCAAAAAATTAGATAAAAGAGCAGACAGTGAAAAAATCACTTTTGTCATTTTTTATAAAAAAGGCATATAAGAAATGGGGTGCGTGGGTATGTAAGGAGAAAAAAATAGTGTCACTCCTGGGAGAAAAAGATACGTGTTATGTAGTCCCGACATGCTGATGAGAGGGTGTGAGCATTCAAAACGCTCCTCGTCGTGGGAGAAATCAGGTAACAACAGGGGTTTCTTTGCAGCACCGCATGTGTTTTCAAAATGTGTATCGACTGGCTATAAGCGCAACAGTCAAGGATGCTATATAAGGGAAACCTTCGCAGGCATAACCCGTACGCTTAGGGTCGAACGAGGGAAGACCGTGGAGATCGTGATGGCCATGAAAGATTTGTCAGAGAAGCAACCACGATACTCTCATTGCTGATTTCTCAGACCACCGTCAGAGGAACCTGAAATGATCATCAACAGTCCGTGTAGGGTCTACAACGTGACACTGCTCCACGAGGGCATATGACACAGCATGGTAGGTTGCTTCTGAGCGTAGTAAGAAAGGATAATGGGAGATACGGTAATTGAGTAAGAAGAATTCAACATAATGTGCTCAGGGGTGCTAGTTAGCATGAGGCCTGCAAAGTTCAGTATTCAGATTGTGATTCTGATAATGGTTATCAGCATTCAAAACAGAGGTGCTTCAAAACGAGTGCACAATATGACATAATGGTTTGGCGATCATTTTACGGTGGCATGGGTTATGAAGACATCATCGTTCGTGGGGGAAACGATGCATGAAAGATATACTTTAGAGATGGCCTTCTTAATTTCCCATGATACTTTCTCGGGGTCATGGAGAAAGCTGCTCGGGAAGGAAGAGGAAAAAAAGTTAAATAAATCAGGGTTTAGATAAATGTACAGTCTTCGCTTAAATGTATGCAGGTTATTTTATAACCTTATATCGATTGGCAGGTTTTTCTAAAGAAAGTAATACCTGGAAGCAAAGAACAAAGAGCGTTTAGCTGTGAAGGATATAGGAGGCAATATAATAAGTGGAGAGTTACATAGGTCTTCCTTATGACTAACGGGGGTTAGAGCTGGAATATGCGGAATATTTGAACTATTTTTGAGGCGATAAAGTAGGCAGAAGCCAACTGCCAGTCTCCAAACACAGAAATTTAGATTAGTTAGCAGTGAAAAAAACTCCTCCCTTAAAATTGAGGCAGAGTTTAATAGGCCTTCATTTTTGAATAGAAGGTAGGAGAAAAATACTGCTTAGGAAAATAAGGTCAGGTGGTAGAGTAGGGTAATACTGCAGTAGCATTTCAGAATAATAAAAAGAAACGTCGAGATGGTTCGTTCATGATCACTTTGGCGTATAGAACAAAATCTCCTGAAAATGCGTCAGTCAACTCTAGGCCTCAGAATCTTAGGAGCCAGAATTGAATTCTGATGATGGTTAGTATCCAACGAAACGTCAGTATTTTAGACTGTGGACCACCGAATGTGTACGTCCGAATGACTTCAGCATTTGGATAACTGATGATACAAAAAGACATCATAATAAATAGGTTTATTGATTTGGCACTGCTTGGGCACCGTCAAATTCTTAGAACACAGGAAAAAACCTAAACCAAACTCCTCTTTTCATTAACCACTTTAGCTTTGGTTGGTTTGTTTGCTTAAATAGCAGTGTTCGAAATGACGAGTTGGTTTTAAGGTAAAAAAAACCTGTTTTCCAAGGTTTAGAAATAGAAAAATTTGATGTTACAAACAGCTATACAGAATGAGGATGAATGTATCGGGGTAAGAATGGTTAGAGTCAAGACTTGTCTGTTATTGACGTTCTAGAGTATTCATTCGATCGTACAAACGTTGCGGTTGATTCAAAGGGATAGGTACTTCCAATCAGATGCGAGCGCAGTTGATTCCAGTGTGAGGTCTGCCGACTTATAAGACTTAGCTGACTGATTGCTAAAAAACGTGAAAAAAGATTAGGAGCCGGAAGAATTCAATGGTAAGAAACTTTCAATGCAGTCC
>WEDG01002545.1:0-11468 GCA_017591395.1 Schistocephalus solidus
CAGTGCCTAACACCATCACAACAGAGATCGTGCTTCCACTGCCCTCACTGTCCTCGCGCATTCACTCATCGCATGGGCCTATTCGGTCACGTGGCATCCGACGGCGGATACGCCGCAATGCCGACAACGCCGTTACGCCATGCGTATACCAGTTGCGTTAAGCTGACATTTACTGCGGACGCGGCTCGCGGTTTCATCTGCCCGCCTTGAACGCTCGTGCATTGGGAGTTCGGTTGGGTGTTGGTGGGTGGTGGTGGTTGTGGGACGCGCGAATGGGCCTAATGGATACTGCGCCTCCCGACATCGGTAAACACCGAGGCAGCTTACATCTTAGCACACTATCTTGCAATACATCGACAACACCACAATCACCTTTAGGGTATATCACGGTTTCTAGGAGCCGTGGCTGAAAGGCCGCCAATCTGACGCTGCACCAGACGACGTCGACAGTGGCTCGTGCGTGTGTATGTGTCGAGTGGCTGTCTCAGTGGACTGGGAGTCAGACGGCAATGGTTTGCTCCATACTGGGCTTCCGTGAATCCTGCGTGGCGTTATGTATGAGTCGCTGCTGGCGCGCGAAAGGCGATCGCGCGCCGATCCGTCAGCCAATGCGCGTCGTCACATCAGGCAACCGACCGGCCTGGAAGCAGTAGTCTGACTGTATGTGGTGAGAGAGTGAGGTCGGCAGCTCAGCGCATGTCTTCACTATCAAACAATCTGACGCGCTGAAACTATCACGGTGCGCTAAAAGCCGCGCTTGGAAGCTGCCAACTGACGGGATAATCTCGGACCGCGTGGTCAGCCCAATGTAAGTGTGGTGCGGGAGTGGCTGACTGGCGGACTGAGAGTCCAGCCGCAATGGCCTTCTTAATGCGGTCTTTATGGCACTCGACTCCGTGGGATCCGAGCAAAGGTATTGGTGGCACGCTCGAGGCGGCTCGCCGCGCCAGCCACCTGCGACCTCTCATCTCCGGTCGTTTGCGCTGTGTCATGAGACCGGGCTCAGGTGAGGGAGGAGGAGAGATTGCAGTGTAGCTGCAGCGCGTTGCCACTATCGCTTCAAAACTAATTCACGCGCAAGTCACCGTCCCTGCACCACCTGATTGTGGAGCACGTTGGACTTCGTCAGAAATTTCGATCGGTGTGCAGAATAGCATGGCCGATCGTAAAGACAAAGAGCCTGGAATGGCCATTTCTGAGCTTATTAGCCGTCATCAGCCAGCCATACCAATCCTGTAGGCGCTTCGGCGCCCAGCAAAGGCTAACGATGCTCGTGGCGCAGTGGGTAGAGCGTTGAACTCTTGCGCAGCAAGGTCGCGAAGTTCGAGCTACTCGGGCGCTTTGCAGAGCCTGTTAGGTCTGTGGCTGATGACGGCCAATAAGCCAGAAATGGCAATCTGCAGTCTCCTTGTCTTGTCAGTCATGTTTATTCTGCCTATGTCTTAGCTGCCCGGCTGCTGGCGGGGCGTGAGAGCAGTTGGCCCCAGGCACAACGGGACGAGTGAGTCCTGTAACCGATCGGTGCGCGCCTGACTACCATATATATATTTATGTATATATATGGAAGGGAGAAGATAAGAAGATCTCTAGAGGAGAATGTTTATTCATCTGGTTTCACACTCACTACTCGAGCACATCATCACGGGAAGCAGAGAACAGGGAAAATACAAGATTGCTGCTAGCAGGTAGCGGTGAAACGAAGCGCCTCGGTTACCAAGATTCCACGAACACTAATTTGCAATCAAGCTGCAGTTACAGTAGTCTTTTGATCTATGATCGCGCAACGGCTGAACCATGATTTCGCAGCGAGGAAAAACGAGGGGTGATTGGCCGAGTCAATGAGAAGATGGCCGGACTGGTTGCTCGAGAGTTGATTCCTCGACTGGAACACTCAACCGGGCTATAGACATATCCCCGCGACCAGGCGCTTCTGCAAGGGATCGGATCAGTTCGGGACGGAGGCCCAATAAGGCAAAGCGGCAAAAACGAGAGCCATGTCTGCAGAAAAGAGGAGTGGCGAGCTGGCGTTCACGTGACAAAGTCAAACGCTGGCTTTCCCAATGCGCACGCAAAACAGAGAATAACTCACGAGAACAACAACAACTGATCGGTCCGCAATTGACGTGGGAGACTCAACAGCATACGCTGCTGCTCTAAACCTGCGACGCTCAAAGGGTGACAGAGGGCACGAAAGCCCACCGGCGTTCAACCTCGGGGAGGTTTGAGAAGTCAGCAGCGAACAACGAGTCAAAGTTCATGCGTCCACCATTGATATAATACGAGGCACGCGGCAAGACCTAACTCAAAACCGCAGGGGCAGCAACCACGAAGGCTTTCGAAATGTCGAGTACAAATACCATTTGGTCCATGAACATGGTGGAACCGACAAAACAGGGAGAACGGAATGGCCATTTCTGACATTAGCTGTTATCAGCCATTCATACCCAATTCCATGTGTGAATTACCAAGGATTCAAACCCCGCAACCTTTAGGGCATTGAGTGTCAATCATCATTTAGCCACGTGCCCGTTATTTTGTCAGTCGCGATCGAAATATGAACCGCTAAGCGCGATATTTTGCCGGGCTGGTTAAAGACCACTGATTTTTCAGCTGTGCCTTAGAGCTCACATTAGAGTCCTCGCAGAAAGTCGCATAGTGACTTGAAATATTTGTTAATAAGGTGGATAGTGACAGCTCATGCCAGTACTGGGCCATTCCGGTCTCTCGCTTGTCTTTTTCAGTTCCACCTTATCAACAGATATTTCAAAGAATCGCTATGCGACTTGTCGCTAAAGTGAGCTCTACAGTAAAGGCACACTTAAGTGTTCCTTTAACCAGATCGGTGAACACCATCTGCTTTCACAGTTCATGTTCCCGACCACCCAACAAAACAACGGTCCCGTGGCTCCATGTGATCACACATTCAATGACCATGTCGCGGGTTCGAATCTCGAGTGATCCACATCTAGGATTGGATATGACGGCTAATGCCAGAAATGGCCATTCCGATCTTACTGTCTATGTCAGTTCCATCTGATCAACCTATATAAATATATATGGGCGAACTAGGAGGTTGCAGTAAAGGGGAATGTAGCAGAAAACACTCAATATAAAGCGAAAATTTAGTGTATTCATTTTTCGGTGGAAAAATTTATCACTTTCTTTCAGAGGAGTCCAAAACCACCAATAAAACTTCCACATATTTACCTTGGGTTGAACTTGAAAAGGAGGTAACGTCCAAATATATTCCTCAGCGAAGTATCTAATTAACACGCTCTTTAAACGGATAACTTATGATAATACTTTTTTTTAATTGTCAAGTTTTGTTGTGGGCGTTCATTTTCTCAGCAATGAGTTTTTACTGTTTGTATGAATCTACATATATGATGCAAAAAGGCATCTCCATTAGAAAGAATATCCAAAAGTTCACTACTTCGGTAAATGCTTTTAAGGACTATCTTCTTTTGAATGTTTTGATAAACACATAGAATAAGATCTAACTTAAGAAACAATCGATTGAAAACAGTGACAATTATGAAATATTCGCCGTTTTTTCAAGAAGGATCTGAAAAGAATTGTAATCCAATACCAGAAATATCAATGAGGAGGATAGTTCTCGCAATATCATTTCACAATGCTATTTGAATTTATCGATCGCATTTATAGCGACTTTTCATGTTTTCAGAACCTACCGCTTTACTCAAAAAGTTTTTATTTTTCAACAAATTAATATATCTTTACGTGTTTCCTTCAAGTTTTAAATTCGCCTAAGTTTGTTCATTCATATTTTAAGGCTTTCATACGTGTTGTTGGTGTCAGTTTGTGTGTGAGTATCAATCTTTCGTAAATTTCGGAATTTTGCATGAGTTAGCTCACACAATGTAGGCAATAAAATGCAGGCAGCACGGGAATACATAGAAATAGATTTTAGCACGTCAGGTTCACATGCGTGCAGGCGACAGGATGCGCCACTTTTCATACACGGTTGCACAGAGGCGACTTGAGTGTGAATTTTTTTATCGCGAAGATTAGCCCTGTGTCGCATATATGTTAGTGTTATTTTCAACACGCGAATGATATTTTGTGGGAAAAATAGTTTAAAGTCGACAGGAGACGGCTGACAACCCGCCTACGCGTGCCAGATCCCAGCCTCAAAGTCATCACAGCGAGCACGTTAATGGAGTTGTTCCCTGAAGTAATGGCGCCCCGTGGCAGATTCACGTGATTCAGAAGTTCAAGAAGTTTTTTAGCGTCACGACCGACAAGATAGTATTCCACTGATTTCGACGCGTGAGCATTTATCTGTCTGCTACGACGAGTGGTAACGTACGAAGGGACTGACAGAGTTAACGGCCGACTGAATAATACTCGCTAGCGGGACCTGCTTCTACACAAGTTACCTCACGAGATATAGAAATGACCTTTCTAAAACCTGGCCACCAAATTCCTTAGACAGCCGTTGTTTCAAACTACATTCAAGGGTCACTGCAATTTTCGAAGTTATTTGATAAATCCCATTGCCGACAAAGACAGAGGAGACTGCAATGACCATTTCTGGCTTATTAAACATCATCGGACATTCATAACCAACCATAGGTGTTGCGGCACATCGATGCGAGCGTATAATAGTCCCATCATCAACTGCTGTAAAGCCTGGTGCATGGGAGTCGAACCAGGGGATGCAGTCAAGTCCGGCATGTTCATACACACGACAAATCTGGGAATTCCTGTCACGACACGCTAATAGCGGGGGTTGGGGCTTGCTAACTGAGCGGCAAACTGGGTTAGCCTGCAATAAAACATCCTCAGTCTGCTCGTTGTGAGACACCCACGCACGGGAGATCCGAGTTACCCTTACGGAGGCCTGGGACATGCGGCGGGGACCAGGTCATGTGCCGTGCTCAAAGTGGACTGTTTAGCCTTGTCAGCCACTGCGTCCCAAGCTTACCATCTTCGGATGAAGGGATATAGAGTGAGGTAGATGCTGCACATGTCTATCTCGGGCAAGTCATCAGTGCTATGCCTGCAATGCGTTGGTACGCAGTGGACGTCATCAGCCGCGACAGTTGAACCGAGCGCGGTATTTGTTCTACCTCTTCCCGATCCCTCCTCCCCGCCGCACCCCTGCACTGCCCAGCCCACTCCCCTTCTTTTCCTTCTCCTCCTCATTCGCCCCTCCGTCTCCCTCACCCTTCCCTCCTCCCACACGGGCGAAAAAATCCTCGGCGAGGGCGATATGCAATCACGCAGGCGGCTAATGGGTCGTTACCTCACTAACCCAAATCCTGACAGTGAATTCGGTAACCACCTGGGATGACTCAGCAACCCTATTTAGGGACAGCACTACTTACACCTCGCGGGGGAGAGGGCTAGAAAAGGTGCCATAAACAAATGCTGGGTCTCTTGACAGCTGCAGACCGTGGCTCGTAGACTACAATTTCATGCGGTTGAAAAACTTTAAACAGTACCAAAAACTCCTCTCCCAATCCCACACGCCGTAACCTCCGGGGTAACCCCGGACTGCTCGAGTGAGCTTACGCACTCTAGCAGCCTGGAAATATTCAATCACTTTTAGACAATCCCAGGAGCAACCGGCCGGAACGGAGGACGGCGCTAGTGTCTCGGGATCAGGCCCGATACAAGGTGGACATTGCTGCTCTCAGCGAGACCAGTGTCTGAGCTGGGGAAGGTGGGTGTCGGCTACACCTTCTACTGGAAAGGTAGCCCAAAAGCAGAGCGACGCTAGCGTTGCCTTTGCCATCCGTAACGACGTCGTGGGACGACTGCCTTGGCTGCCGCAGGACATCAAGGAAACAACTGACGGCACTGTGCCTGCATCTTCAAGAATCCAAATTCCCCATAATCATAAGTACATACGTCTTCTTCCAATAACCAGGTCTGACGGAGAAAAGCACAAATTCTACGAAGGCCTGCAAGAACTCCTGGCGACTGTGCCCAAGGTGGTTGCCCCTGGTTACTTCAACACCCGCGATGGGGCAGACCACGCTGCCTGGGCAGGCCTTTTGGGCAGCTGTAATGGCAACCTACATTTGCGATCCTACGCGACATTTCATCTCCTGCTAACCAAGATCTTCCGCCCACCAAAGATGGGAGAAAGAAACATGGATGCACCTCAATGGCCATGGTGGCAGTCGCTGGACTATGTTCTCATCCGGAGGCGAGTGATAGGACAGGAATGGTTTGACACCAACGACTTCGACATCAGCAACCTACTCGCCGAGAATAACAGACCACATAAAGCCTACATGAACAGCCGCCAACAAAGCGGCCTTCAATGGATGTCGTTGCCCTGTACGACAGCGGCTGAAGGAGTTGAAGTACGCCGAGGAAATCCAGGGGTACGCAAACAGCAATGAAACAAATAACTTCTTCAACTCCATCAAGGCCATCTACGCCCCCTAAATCAATGGCACTGCGACACAGATCGGCTCAAATGGCACAAAACTTCTGAAAGGAGAAATCGCAAATTCTGAAGCACTGGGCTGAACACTTCAGAAGCGTCCTCAACCACCTATCAAAGATCTCTAACATTGCTATCGACCGGCAACACAAGTGGAAACGAATTATGATCCGGATCCCCCGCTTCCTTATCAGTCACCATCTGGGCCGTACAAGAACTCTCCCACGGGAAAGTATCGGGGATTGACGCAATCACAGCCAAAGTCTACAAGCGCGGCGGCGTAGAAAGATGGACAATTTTATAACCATGTTCCAGATGTGGTACCAAGGGCTTGTTCCTAGGGATTTAGAGGACGCAGCTATCGTCCATCGCTACGAGCGGAAAGGAAGTAACAAAGCTGTCCTAACTACAGAGGCATCTCACTGCTCAACATCGATGAGACACTCTTCGCGCGCATTCTTTAAATCGTTCTAACGGTTACCTAGACGGGCAGATGTGCCTTCCGTCGACACCGCGAAACCACGGACAGGAACTTCCCCGCTCACCAGCTACAAAATGAGTGCAAGAACATGCGGATTACTTCTCGCTATCTTCGTGATACTGACGAAATTCTTCAACAGGGTGACTTGCAATGGGCTGTGCAAAATCAAGCAGGGATTTGTCTGCACTTAGTTATTCACGCACATGTTGCATGAGCTCCACGACGAGATGATGGCGCACGTCACTGACAACGAAAAGTTTCTGAAGCATTCGCAATGATCAATGGAGTAATACAGGACTACGCACCGGCTCCCATCCTCTCCAATCTCATATTCCCTGCCATGCTGACAGACGCCTACCCTGATGAGCTATCTGGGAGCTGCATCACCTACGGATCTGGCGGGCATCTTCTCAAAGCGGCTATGCACGACTATTGTCTACGACCTGCTCTTCGCCGACGACTGCGACAACTTCGGACCGACAATCAGTACGGGTAAAACGGTGGTTATGCACCAACTGTCACCCAAATCAATGACAACAGCACCCAACTTAACTCACCTTCACGAAGTTGCGCGTAGGATCTTCAAAGCAAGTCCGGTGGAGTCGCCAGAGCATTCATCTGAACTCAAACTTAAGATGTACAAGGCCGTTATCTTGACGGCACACCTGTGCAAATCGGAGACCAGAACACTCTTCTCCAACCAAGCATCGAAGCTCAACCATTTTCACCGCAGCTGCCTCTGGATAATGCTAAAACAGGAGCGGACAGGAAGCATCTGCAACTGCGATGGAGCGGTCACCTCGTGTGGATGCATGACGTGTAATTTCCTAAATGGCTCTTATACGGAAATGTCGCCATGGGTGCTCGCCGACAAGGGAGAAAATGTGACGCCACAGCGACACCTCGAAGAACTATCGGATGTCCCGCCGTCATCGATCACCGTCAACCCCGCGGCGGTGACGACAATGACCACCACCAACAACAACAACATGTGGGAATTGATCCCAACCTGTTCTCATTGCGATCACGCATTCACCTCACGAATCGGCCCGATCGGCGACATGCGATTCCATCGCACGGTGACCGGTAGACCAATGCTAAGAGTCCCGACATAAACTCGCTGTATCCGCCTTAACTGTCCGAACTGCCCAGGCACATTCACTCAGCACATGGACCTTTTCGGTCGGAGTAATAATTACCACAGCAACAGCCTCAGGCTCTCACACCAGCGTCAATTCTGACACACAAATACCTTAATTGGCACGCCTGTCTCGGGAATTACCGAAAAATACAGCAAATTAGTCATCGCTACGACGAGCGAAAGCCAGTGATGAAATTAGTGAACGCAGTAACGTAGCACCACGACTCGCATCTGACGAGACAACAGGCGGAGAATGGACCAACTAGTAAACATCGGCAATTTGAACGGTTTCACAAAAAACTGATACGTAAGCCGGTGGTAGGCGGTCATTTTGCAGCTTTTAGAGTCGAAGTTGGATCACTCGTTGCATCCCCTGCGTCCTGCCTGAAGCCATCTATGATAGAAAAGCAGGGAACCTGAGTAGCAAGGCGGATAAGTTTAAAAGACCCAGATGAAGGACAATGTGATAGTGGAAGTGCTGCAGGGTAGACTTTCACTGCATTTACTTCACTCTCTCCTACCATTTGGGCCCGGTGTCAAGACGCCAGAAGATGGGAGGTGATACACAGACGGTGCTCACACTCCCTTCCAACCTCGACCACCACTGCACGTGCGCGACGTGTGACTAACTCCTCCACCTCCGACACGCATATAAACCCTGTCCGTGGCTCACATATTCACGCTCCATATAATTGCTAAATTACCGAAAACATATGCCCGCTAATTGACTTCTGCAGACGTAACATGGGAGCATTCGCAGAACTTACACTCTTCAAACACCAAAAATCCGAAAAACTTGGTCCTCAGTAATGACGAATTTTCCCTAGGAGACAGGAGGAGCAAGAGCTACGCAGCATCTACCATTCTCTTCTCGTTTCCAATGGCAAGACGACTGAAGGTGGGCTCTGGTGCGATGACTACCTAGGCTAAACAGATACAGCATCAGCGACTTGCCTGTGCAGCACCAACCCTACTACACACACCTCTCTCTCTCTCGTTCCCGCGTCTGCAATGGCAAGATGGCTGAAGGCGGCTTTGGCGCGGTGACGAGCGTTCCACGACTTAGCCCCCACTATTGGTAAGGCGTTGACGTACTGATCGTCATCACTTTCCCTTTCCATGCTCCGATCTACTGTGAGCCTGTTAGCCAACTGTTGGTTACATCGCATAGAAGCTAGAAAGGACTGGGGAATCGAAAGGCATAAAATGCCACCAGAATCTGCACGAGCATACGGTTGCGCAACCATCCACAGGGCAGCATGGAAAGTTTTCAGCCTTTCCAAATGAAGGCTCCTCAGAGAATCGCAATGGCCTTGCGCAAACTCCAGATAAACTGCAAAGACACGCAGAGAAAAGAGACGGCATGGTGGTCTACACATCTGATATTACGAAAGAAACAAGATCGGGAATAAAAAGAACATTAAATATACATACGAGTGGTTGAAAATGTACAGGAGTTTAGGGCAAGACGAGGAGGAACCAACCGAACTCATATATGGTATATATATATATATATATATATATAGTGCTGTAAGAGTTACATGCAAAACCAAACCGCGAAAACCCGAGATCGACGGACGAAGTGACGACGATGCTAGCACATAAACACCCGAAGCCAGAGTCAGCGACGCAATAGCGTCTGCGGGGAGGATGAGCTCGTGCCACTGAGATGATTCCGCGGTGATCGAGGATATCAAGGAGACGACATCTGTCGCGTCCGCACAAATTATATGCAAGGCGCCGAGGTATGGCGTGGAGTGGTGCTGTGGTGCGCCATAACAAGAGGAATACAGATGATGAGTGGAGCAGCAGAGACGGTACAGGCCAAGACGAGCAGCGATGCTATACTGAGAGCACGTCACAGTGCGACCTTGTAGGTTGAGCACCGTTGCAGTGGGCGTGAAAAGTGTGACAGCGGTCAATTGTGCCGCCGCCTGACTCGTAGGCGTCCGATCCAGACAAAAGCCCTGCTCTCGCGCTAAAGTCCAGTAGTATCGGCGGCCGGTTTGCTTCGGCCTTCCGGCACTCCGCCTCGCATGCGGCGGCGTGTGCAAGAGAACTCAGCGAGAAGCGCGCACACGTTTGCAGGGACTCGCGCCGCCAGCTACAGAGGATGCATTTTAGACGTGAGAACCCCACAAGACGCGCTAAAGGGGCCTGTAAGTCTTCTCCCACCACAACGATCATCCTCAAAACTGGCTCTGCACAGGGCAGCAAACGCAATGTTTAAAGCGAACCAGATATGCACATCATGTGTCATCATCCAGAACGTAGGCCCAGTCTTTCCCGTCCTCGTTCTGCCGACAGGAACCGGTTAGGAAATTTCGCCGAAATCGACACTCTCCCGATCAACCTCAGCCGAACGAATTCATGAGATAGCCAGCGATCATAACTCATGATCACGCGCACCTGGCGTATGACGTTCTTGAGAATAACTGCCCACCCACCCACGAACTCCTGACCTAGAGCCATTGGTTCAAAAACCGGTCACACTTGCTGCAACGTATGGCGATCCCATAGCTCGGGTGGTTAGAGCACCGAGGTCGAATGCGATAGAGATTTCCGAGTTTTTAAACACTCAGTCAATCGAATTATGACAGAAACGCTGGGAATGTCCTTTCCACCATTGTGATACAGAAACTGACCGGTCGGGCTAGGAGTTCCTAAGAAATTCAATTTAGAATCACCCAGATGACTAATACGCCAGCATTACGTAATTAGAGAGGCGTTTTGTCAGAGCCAAAAATGTTCCGGTTGACTCCATTCGAATTCCTCCCAAGGCCGGGTGGAAGGTTGCCCATGATAGGTCGGATGACTTATTTAAAAACCGCCCAAAACACCTATCACGGACAAATGTATAATGTAAGGTAGTTTGAAATGAACACAAGCATTTGAAAGCGCAGAACGGTTGAGGGGAAGAAGCCTAACATTTCATGCGTAATATGGCAATATGGCATACATTTAACCTGGTAACACTTATCCTACCTCACCAGGTAGAGACATTGGACAACCTTTTAACCCGACAGACTTCTTTTCGAGTCGGCAATTTGATAAAATTCATGTCAGCTGCACGCCTATTACTCAGCCCAGCGAATGAGTGTCCGGTGCCTTAGAGCTGACAAAGCTAGCTACCGAGCTTTTTGCAGTTTTTAAGGCGGAAACTTAAAAGCGATCCTGTTGGAGAGGAGCAATTTTGAGTTTTAAGATTAGCAGACTACTTCAACTTGCTTACCTGTCATCACTGGCCATAACAGGGAGATCATTTGATCTGGGAATCGCGCGACAGTAAGTCATACTCCTCAACGGCCTGAACTACGGGTTCACAGCCTGCAGGTAACGACCACGAATGCTCAAAACTACAGGGGAGTGGGCGTCGACCAGGTAAGTTAAGACAGTCGAGCAATACGTAACTGAACGAAGTACGA
>WEDG01002546.1:0-15726 GCA_017591395.1 Schistocephalus solidus
CAGAAAACAATGACAGGACAATCATTTTTACCTTAATTGACTAAAAAAATATGCATAAATAAATTGAGCAACAATTAATGTGTTCTATATTACACAGTCATCTGTTGTCAGCTTTCCAGTAAGGCCCTAAATGACACATTTCCTCAACTATTAAGAACGCTAGAGTTTGATAGAGTTAGTATGGTTGGTGCAGTCTAATGTCAATGAACAGCGTCACAATATGACCACGTGGCAAGAGGCTTTCCATTCGTGACTGCAGTTAACCGCGGGGTTGAGCAGTTTTGTCACCGTCACAGGAGCAAAACACACAGATTTGACCGAAAGATCTTCAATTCAATGGGTTTCACCAAGGGCCACCTCCACACCATGACTGATAGTGGAGCACTACGCATTCGGATCAGTTAAGATAAACTATCTGCTTAAATTTCACATAGAACCAACTGTCATTCACTCGTAGTAATATCTTCTAATTTATTGGAAAAAACATCCAACGTACCCTGACTGAAAACATTTCGATCATGTAGCCAATGGGCATACCCTAAAAGAATAGAATGCAAAGCCTTCGGTAGGTGCCAATTAACAACGAGGTCGTGGTGTGCGTTTAACTACTAATTAAGATTGAGTAAATAAGTTCATGAAGTGGAACGCATTTATTACTTCAACCATCCCACAAACTCCATCAGAACATTTATAGTATGCGAAGGCATTAATGTTTGTGCTGAGTTACTAACTCCCGTTTATCCCATTTCTGTTACTCAGATATGCTTCATGTGTTTCTTTTTACTTTTTTCAACTTGAAAATACCAACAAACATTACGGCACCACAAAAGCAATCATGAAAATGTGACGTCCTTTTGTAATCTTTCAAACTATGTTAACTGAAGCCGGAGCAGATGCCACATGTGCATGGGTGATTGCAAAACAACATAATCTGACTTCGATGGCACTAAGCATAATTATATGGCATGTTTCGCATGACATGTGAGCTTCTTCCCTGCACAGAGGGTGGGGTTTGAAACTGGAAGTTCAGGTAGAAACAGAGTATGTTTTTGAACATGCGCCATGATTGTTTCTGTTGATCAAAACACTTTAAGTAAAATTTTATTACAAATTTGCCTGTGTGGTAAAATTAAAAAGAAAATGGACACGTCCTCGCCATTCTCCTCCGTCCACAAGCCATAATTTGCCTATCCTTCGCAATTGAACCCGCCACCCCCCGCAACCTCACCCAATTTCACCGCGTTTTCACGACCTCCGTCATCTATCTCAACTTTTTTTGCCGAATTGTAGCATATATTGTATTCAACTGGTGCTTTTAAGTCGACTTGTTAAAAATATCCTCCGAGCTTTAATGTCAGAGTTAAGGAATCATTTAGATATACTTTTACTCCGAGTGGGAAATTACAAACACACGCAGTTATTCCAGCAGGTGTTGTGTTAGCCGTTATTGTTAGTAGCGTAACATGAATTTTCGTCAGTGCCTTATTCATGTTTGGCTTCGTACAAAATCTGAACATTCGAAAATTGATTGGCATCCAAGCAGCGTTAACTTGAGGAGCGAATATCTAACTGAGGCGTTAAGGGTCAGGGCTATTTCTGACTAGTTAGCCGTCATCAAAAAATCTTGGCCAATCAAAGGTGTTTGTCTGTACGCTGCATGCGCTTATTTCACCAGCCGCTATGTGACCGTCTGCCAGGGTTCGACATTGAATACCCAGACTCAACCGATCACGCACTTCATGTAACCTCATCCTTCAGTGACGCACAATGACAGACCGTCAACTAGGAAGTGGAGTTTGTTTGCAGTCGCTGCTATAAGGATGACGTCATAGGTTCACTAATATCCTGAAGTACCAGGGCATACAAGCTCCATGTGCTAGATTATGTGTATGTGTGCCAGGTGCGGTAAAGGAGTGTTAGTTAATGGGGGGTGCGTACCACCCAGGTAGCATTAGGCCATTCAAGTTGTATTAGCAAGTGGTGAATCCTTATGTACCGGCCTATAACTGGTATCTAACTCTCTCCTGTGGCTTCTCGAAGTTAAGCTTCGTCTAACGGTCACACTACGGCAACCGCCTCGGCCGGCGAGCACGTGGGAGTGCCTGGTGTTGTGCGTCCTCCAACTTTAAAAGTCCTGCAGTTCTGTAGGCAGTCCAGGATAACTCGGTTCACTCTTCCACTAAAAACCAATCCATCCCCCACGATGGAGATCAGTAGCCATCTGGGATGTCCAAGGAGCCCTACTTAGAGACAGCACTGCCCATCTCCTCACAGAAGTATGGGCTAGAAAAGGTGCCCTAAACAAATTCTCTGTTTCAAGTTTTCTACAACAACCCCTTGCACTCGGTCTAAACGAGACTTAACTCGTCCCCATTCCACCGTCGTACTCTACGGTCTGTCAGGTGCGTCCACTTATACTGACCTCCAGCAACTTTCGTTCCCGGGCGGTCAAAACGAGAACGATGCTAGGTGCCCAAAAACTGACGCGCTACTAACCGAAAATCGACGCCTTATGAAGGCATATTTCATACCGGTGATCGGTAAAAAAACTGTGAAACAGCAATCTGCGGCCTGCTTGTTGCACCCTCAGCATTCTACCTGTAAATTATTTGTAGCATGTGTCCTGTGACACAACATTCGTTATCGACAGTAGCAAGCTGGTGGGCGGACAGAAAAGGATCAATCAAGATCCTGGTCACATCAGTGTGGGTAAAGCGCTTACTTGACATCCATTTTTTTACAAGTAGTCTCACTTCAGTCTGAACTTGTGCCAAATAACACTTTTCGAGTATTTGGTTAATCTCGGTTTAATGATGAAAGGTTTGATGAGCGCGTTGACATTACACACTCACTGTTCCCCTGCATCACTGTTTTAAACTCAAAATTTCATTGGTTGCATGCAGTCAGTCTGACTGCATAATCAATGCTAAAAATGCCACGTTCGAAGCTGCTATGAGCGCTTATGGTGGCCGTCTAGAAGTATACTACACTAACGATCAGTGTCTTCAACAAAGTAGGTGAGGTCAAATCTCTATACTTCGAGCAGAAACCTCACATAATTGTCTGAATGGCTGATTAAGTAAGACTCAACGACGTCAGTACTGAAATCTGCTAAATTTTTCAATGTAACAGCTTTCGGCTCATAGAGGCCGAAGCGCTGAAAATTTAAGACAGAGTACAATTTCTTACTGACAGAGCGAAATCAATGAAGTAGGTCTACGCAAAGTTTGACATAATTTCCTGGGGTCGCTTGACCTATGCAGTGGCTACAGCTATCATAGTGTGAACGAGAGCATCGACATGGAAATCCTTAACCCACTGAAATTGATGCGCACGTGGGAGAGATTGGAACTTCTGGTTATCTTTAAAATTCCTGACATAGCCTAGAAATTCACGCAGTGAAAACTGCAGCCACATCATTCGACTTAAATTACCGCAGATTTCCCTTAATGAATACCTCATTTAGGACATAGAGTTAAAAGACGACTTGGTGGGCATACGTGCTGCTTTCGATAACTTCTCTTCAGGCCAGTACAGTTATAGGGAAACGTTGGAACGTAGTAGAAATTTAAAACATGAAATCGGTAATATTCGTCCGTTTGTGTGGGTTGTCTGAGAGTTGTGCATAGGGGGAGGATGATAAGAATTAGTATGATAAGAAACAGCGTGAAAGGCAGCAGTGAGTGTTTGGTAGAGCCGTTCCAGGGGAAGGGGGAGGAAAGAGATGGCGCAGGAGAATGCATGCAGTTAAGCGGCCGTTGGCCAAGCTAAGCGCAGAGCTTGTACGAGGTTCTTTTGCGCGCACAAGACCGGCTTCTTCAACGTAATGTCAGTCGCTTCTGCTGCAGCTAGTAGACGTTGACCCAGTGGCTTGGGGTTGTTTGGTGGGACCTTATAAATTACGCGGAAAGCTTCGCTGGGTGTCGTCGTCGTCGTCGTCATCATCATCATCACCATCATCATCAACACCGATGCTCAGTTCATTTAACTGTCTTTTTAATCATGACGTTAAAGGCTTCGTGATAGCTTTAAATTTACGGTGGGTGGACCGCAGTAAGAAAGTAAGGCAGGGAATCCTCTGCCACTGCCAGTTACATGACTAAACCAGAAGCCTTGGACATGAAATTGGGTGTGGTGGCTTGACCAGGCATTACAGATTCCTCAAAGCGATGCTCATCCCAATCACCAAACCAACCGGGCCCTGGCAATCCTGCCACAGCATCTAAAACAGTTCCCAATTGAGGGGGTCAGCCGTTTATTGTGACATCGATTTTAAGAACTGAAACTATTCACTAACTAGGGTCCCATTCAAATTAACTAGGACAATGCTGAAAAGATAACCTTCATTTTGAACAGAAAAGGAGGTCTGTTGACATAAATTTCAGTCAATCTGTCGGTAAAGTAAACTTTAATCAATAAGGCATGAGAGCTTGTGAGCATAGGACATATTATGCAGACGTATTTTAAACACTGGCACCGATCAATAATTAAGTCTTACGTTGTGGACTCTAGGCGAACGTCGATCGCTCTGGCTAGGTAGTCAAGCTCCTTGCTCTCAACTGCAACCTGTATGCCGAGTTAAAATGCAGACCTTTCTCTCAAAACTGACCTACTGGACCAAACATCAAACCAGGACCAGTGGACTATGAAGGATAACGGGTCAAATTTTGTCACCAAAGCTGTGTTGAGGTGTCAAAACAAAGTGCAATGGGAATGAGCACTGCTCGAAGAGGTCGGGGAGCATTCTGAAAACAAAACAAGATCATTGAAGTTGGGAAATCCTTCAGTCAGGAATAAAAAAATTAGTTATAAAATATAGTTAGCAGATTGAATTGTGAGAACTTCAAAGCAACGCATGGTTGGCATTATCCCCATAAAAGTTCAGGCAGGATGCAGCAAAAATATTGCAAGCATAGAACCCTTCTGGTAGTCTTTGCACATTTCGGTGTCCATAGCGTTGATGCTGCTGGTGAACCAGAACTGATTTGGCGAGCATACGCGATGCTTTCGATAACTTGACTTCAGGCCAGTACAGTTATAGGGAAACGTTGGAACGTAGTAGACATTTAAAACATGAAATCGATAATGTTCGTCCGTTTATGTGGGTTATCTGAGAAATGTGCATAGGGGGAGGATGATAAGAAACAGTGTGATAGGCGGCAGTTAGTGTTTAGTAGAGCCGTTCTAGGGAAAGAAGAGGACAGAGATGGATCGGGGGAATGCATGCAGTTAAGCGGCCGTTGGCCAAGCTAAGCGCAGAGCTTGTATGAGGTTCTTGAGTGCGCACAAGACCGGCTTCTTCAACGTAATGGCAGTCGCTTCTGCTGCTGCTAGTAGACGTTGACCCAGGGGCTTGGGGTAGTTTGGTGGGACCTTATAAATTACACGGAAAGCTTCGCTGGGGTCTACTCTATGTCCGGTGTCAAAAAGACGTGCAAGGATGGCGCTTTTTGTGCTCTTGACTTCCTCTTTGTTCAGTCTGAGCTAAGGCAACGATCCAACTATGTAGATCTCCTTTTAAGTAATGAGGAAGAGTCACGTGGGAAGTTAACTCCAAGTAGCATCGCCCGCGTACATATTGCTTCTACTTGCGTATGTTCACTTGCATGTCCACCAATGGAAATAAAACAGGCAGAGAAACAGTTGGCAAGGTGCCTTGAAGGCAACGTGACATGTGGCTTCGAAGAAAACCTGGTTGGTAAACACGAGTGAGGAATTCTGGTAGTATTTCCAAGGCGTTATAGAGCTCATACTTGAAGCCCAAAGTCTATGTGTCAATCGGACGCACAATGATCATAAAGTAGAATCAAAAGCGTACAAAGTACCTACAGCTTCAAATCCTAAATCCTTTGCCGAATATATAGAGGAATTAAATAAATACCACAAGTGAAGTGCCTCCGTGCGTCAAAAATCAGTAAAAACCAGAATATGTCTCGAACACTTAAATCAATACCTCCACAGTAGGAAGAAATAACGAGATGCAATTGTCAGCTTAAATAATAGCCTCGGAAACATATTAACGGAAAAATTGCACAAGTAATACCATTGACCATCATATTGCACAGGAATGGAAGGCGAAGCATTAACATGGAGAAGTAAAAGTTGGAAATTTCATTTTACCGAGTTGCGAAAAGCTCACCGGCTGCCATGTGATACGAACTCAAGACTTAAAAGGCGATGGTTGTGTACAGCCTACGCACTAAGCGTCGGAACTTGGTGGCCGCATCGATGGCCTTGACATTTAATCACATTTGACTCAAGTTACCCATCCAGTCTGCTCTAGCGTATGCACTCATCAAATTGTGATATACTTAGCTGACTGCCGAAGCGTTGGCTGTACTCAAACCTTTGCCTCGTGATGGTGGGTTCAATTCCAAAACGAAGCAACGAGGTTTTCCCAATCTGCCCAAATGCACATTAATTGAGTGAGCGTTAGTCTTCTCACGAATGTATTTTTAGGACCTCCATCCTGGATTCGATATGTTGCAGTAGGCTGGGAGGGTATAGTAAAACAAATCTGGTATGAATCACAGTTCCAGTGGTATTGTGGCAGTCCGTTCCCACGTGCGCCGTTTAGTTCGCCGCTCGTCGTCAGAGGCAATTGGTTCACGTGATGGCCCGCGCAGACACTAACTCACACAGTCCGTCTCATACTACTGCTGGGACTACCCGAGACTTGGCACCATCCTCGCAAGTGCTCGAAACCAATCAACCTGCGGTATTTAGCTGATTCGCTGCAGGCGACAAATGACGCAATGAGGTCAAGTGGTATCGGCAGCGGACACAGCAGCAACTGGCCTGAGGGCAGGAAATTTACAGTCCTCACGGATCATAAGCCCCTTACCTTCGCTCTCAAGTCCAATTCCGATCAAATCAATCCCCGGGAGCTTCGCCAACTGGACTACATCTCGCAGTTCACCTCAGACATACGCTACATCGACGTAGCATGCAATGAGGCGGCTGAGGGTCTGTCCAGGCCCTCCATCGCTTATCTACAGCTGTCTCCTGGGATCAACCTCACTGAGATGGCCGCTGAACAACGCCGTGTTGGTTTGCCTTGTGACGAGGATGTTTCCGGACACCAACTCCAGGAGCTACCACTGACTGCTGGCAACGGCACCGTTCTATGCGACGTCTCCACCCCATCCCATCGTCCATGTGTGCCACCATCTCTTCACTATAATGTTTTATTCTCCCCGCACAACCTATCTCACCCTGGGAGTCGAACTACCGACAAGCTGTTTTCTGACCGCTTCGTCTGACCTGGGATGCACAAAGACTTGAAAGCTTGGACACGGGTTTGTCCAACCTGTAAACGGAGCAAGGTCCAGTGGCATAACAAGGCCCACATCGGCATTTGCCCCGGACCTGGTGCAATATTCAGCCACGTTCACCTTGATATTGTAGGTCCACTGCCTCGGTCAGATTGTTGTTCCTATCTCCTCAATTGTGTGGAGCAATTCACTCGGTGGCCAGAAGCTATCCCTCTGCCTGATATTACTGTTTCAACGGTGATCAAATCTTTTCTCAGTCGTCGGGTTACCATCATTGGTGCCCCCTACACTATCCCGACTTATCGCGGTGCCCAGTTCGAATCTTACCTTTTTCAGTATCTCCTTTCCTTCTAAGGCTGTACTCGCATTCGCACGACAACCTATCACCCGACTGCCAATGAGATGGTCGAGCGGTTCGGCCGCCAACTAAAGACCTCCACATATGCGCCGCGGATGATCCGGAGAACTGGACGGACCATCTTCCCCTAGTCCTGTTGGGTATCCGATCCGCTCTCAAGTCGGACCTTGATTGTTCCACTTCAGAACACCTGTTCGGCGCCACCATCCGACATCCTGGAGGGATGATCTTGCCAAGTCCTCGTGGTGTGGTTGAGGATCCTTTCAACCTCCTGTACCACCTCTTGGAAGTCATGTGGACTCTCTCCTCGGTTTCGCCCATGTCATCAGTCTCCGAGTCTTATACTGAGAAAGATCAGGTGACCTGCTCTCACATCTATCTCCGATGTAATCGAGTACGCTGACCTTTGGAACTCCCCTACGATAGTCCAGTCTGTGTTGTCTCTCGACGGACGAAGACCTTCTGCATCCAACGCGAAACTCACGAGGAGGTCGTGAGCGTGGACCGTTTTAAAGCTGCTGTCCAGGACGAGCCTGTGGTTCCCTACGTTCTGGTCCTCCACCCTCTATTCTTCCGTCCCGCATACTTCCCCTTCCACTAAGTACACATCCTTTAGCTGCATCTTCCTCCTCATCATCATCCACCCCACAAGCTGCAACCCACACTCACTCTTCCCCCGTGCCCCCTGTATATACCACCCGCAGTGGACGCAATGCTCATTTTCCTGACCGTTTTGTTACTCAAGTTTTTTTACCCATGAGCCATGCCCATTGCGTCGCTGCACGCCGCATTCGGTCTCGCTGAGGGGGGAGAGTGGGGGTACTATGGCAGTCCACTTCCACGTGCGCCGGTTAGTTTGCCGCTCTTCGTCAAGGCAGTCGTCTCACGTGAGGGCCGGCGCAGACGCTGACTCACACCCCGTCTAACACTCATGCTGGGACTACCCGAGTCTTGGCTCCAACCTCACGAGTACGCTAAACCAACCAACGTGCGCATTTCGCTGATTGGTTGCAGGCGACGAATGACGCACTGGGGTCAAGTGGTCTCATCAGCGCACACACACACAAACACAACAGCAACTGACCTGAGGAGACCGCTATCTGCAGCTGTGTGCTGAGCGCCTTGTAAGCCCTTTGTTTCAGAAGAAGCTTGTCCTACCTAATCCGTCTTCCCGGAAAACTTCATGCTGTCGACCTTACGAATTCGACAGTATCTCGTACCTCGGGCTGTACGAGCATTGGCTGCACTCAAGCCTTGAACTCGCAATCACAGGTTCGAAATAGATTGCTGGGCTTATGAATCTACAGGGGATACCGACATCCCTCACCACTGGTTACTGGACCGTCGTCTCTGGGTGATGCATAGCGTTGGGAGGGGAGGTTGCGGTGGGGTGACAGATGCTCGTTCGCAGTCATTCTAGGGTCGCAAGGTTTAGCCATCGGCATGGTGCCATTTCTGTGACCTACTAATTCCTGCACTCTGATTCTCTTAAGGTTACGTCCCTTCCACCGAAGAAGCGAACATAGATTGGAAAAGGTTAACTGAACGCCTTAAACACAGCAGATGTGACTATGTTGCCTCTTTGCTAAACCTCGGCCTATCAAATTACTATACACCGTGTTTTACTTTGTGACTACTCCCTTTTAAATAGCAAGATTGTTCTTGACATCTTCCAATGTCCATTACAGACTGGTTATTGGGGGTGCAAATCGACCAGGTTTAATAATCAGAACTCAGCTTGCTTTCGATAAATTCTCATCGGGCCAGTACGTGTTACAAGCTCAAACCTACGAGCAATAATGTTCGTCTCGTCATGCGAGTGAGTCGTTGAATAGGGGAGGGGCAAGGGATGTTAATAAGAGACAGCTGGTTAAGCAACAGTGAGGGAGTCGATCAGGGGGGAGGGGGGAGACGAGACGGTGTGGAGTGCATGTAGTCAAGCTGTCGGTGACCCTACTAAGCTCGGAGCTTGTAGCAGATTCTTTTGTGTACACAAGACTGGCTTTCTCAACAGGATGGCCGTGGCTTCTGCTGTTGGGGTCAACACGGTGCCTGGCATCAACCGTGTGTGCGAGAATAGTGCTGTTTATGCTTTAAACTTGGCCTTTTCTCAGCCATACCGGGAGGTGTTCTCTTATTATATTGGATAGATGTCAACTCATGCAACCATTATAACCTGCCCCATAGGAGCAAGTAAATGAGTAGATGCATATGGAGGTGGTCTAAGCCAGCAAGCTATTCTTAACTTCTCCGTGCAAAACCGGGTTAGTTGAGAATAATATCAGAATTCTCACCACAGGGAAGGTTCGTGCGACTGATTGTCAAGGTGTCTTCTCAGGAGTTCACTTGCCACATCCCCTTGAAAGTAGGTTTTACTTTTCTGCAGTGTGGCCGGTTTTTCTGATCTTGCGACCATATTCTTGGTAATAAATCTATCCCGATAGCCGTTCTCTCGAAGTAGGTTCTGGATATTTTGGAGATCTTCTTCCATACAGTCTGCTGACCAAATTTTATAGTCTTTTGCGCCATCTTTGCGGCTTCATCTAGAATATCACTTGCGAGCGTGGTGGCTATGACTGGCAAAGGGTATGATGTGCCCCGAATAAGTATACACCGTGTGATAAAGCTGGCAAATGGTTTCAAAGATCGATCGTATATAGAAAGACTGCGCTGCCTTAATCTATTTCCTCTGCATTACATGTAGCAAAGAAATGATATTACCCTGGTTAAAAAAATAATACGTGGCCTTGAGGATGGACTGAGCTTTGAGGAGTTGTTTCAGTGACACCTTTCTCCCAATCTTCGTCGGCACTCGATAAAGCATCACCTGCAAATGTCCAGACTGAACCTTTACTCGCAATTTTTCATGCAAAGGGTATTTGAGAGCTGGAATGCTCTTCCCTAATCAGTCGAGGAGGTGGCATCCCTTCAGCTGTTCAAGAATAGCATGGATGACTTTGTGTGTCTCCTGCTTTCGCTCGACAATCTGAGCCTCAGCTAACTGCCCCGTGAAACGTAAATAAATGTGATTGACAATAATAATAGTGCTCACATAATGCAATTTACCTGTTTATAGTTATAATTATGATTTGCATATCCCGCAGTATCCAACGGACTGGCATGTAAACAATAGGGTTTTCGAAGTTATTGCATATTTTCCTTACCAAATAAACTGAACTCACTACTAATTTCATTTAAGCAGACGTTCTGTCACGGGCTTGCGTAGGCCCATCCATTTCAACTGAGAGAGTACTTGCCCCTGAATGACGTTCTTCGATGTCCTCTTCCCACTGGCACACTGAAAAAAATCGTGATTATTTCCACCTTTTAATCAGAAATTCTACAACTTCAAGGTCAACCCTCTAGGTTGTAACCTGTTTACTGCAGCAATGATCGTCATGGCTGCCAAGTCATTCCTCCCATGCCGGCTGCTTATTTAATTTCTACCCAAACCGATGATGTTCTTTGGGGGCTCGCTTCTCACGCCTCCCTGTCGTTTTTAATCGGAAAGAACAGTGGGAACAGGGTCACATCTTATCTGATTTTGAGCGGTCAATTTGCATATTTTAAGGTATCGCATCGCGTTTTCGGCTGTAGAGGTGTACCTTTAGGTAACCTTTGCGTTCATGAAAAGGATACCTAGCAGACTTTGCATGCTGCAGGTGGTAAATACTCTTTGTGGTCGTAGGCGACACTTAATACTTAGCTGTGACTACCCTAAACTCAGCTCTGATTTGCGGCCACCCTGGGTAGCCCCGCCAACCTGCAAGCTAAAACGAATGAAGTGATTCGCTGTAGACTGTGATTGCGAAACTAGTATAAATTTGCAAACAAACAAAGGAACTACGTCTGAGAAACCAGGAGATCACTCTGGACGCGAATGGCCGAGCATGCAGCTGTGGTAAGGATGAAAGATGGTAAGAATCAGGTTGCAGCTCACTTGACGTGACCCGGTGATCTTTTCAAGATTCACGAGGCCAAAATTCTCACAAAAAATGATAACCGCGTGAGTAACGAGCTTTTCGAGTCATAGATTTTAGGCCCACAGTCCGTTAATAAGCGCAATGAACTCCCGTTCCCATATTCGGTGCCAAACCATCGCATCAGTCACGTGGGGACGGAGTGCATGACCTACGTTTTCTGTGACATCCATCCAATTGGCCGAGGAATTATCACGCCAACATCCAACACGGATGATAAAACCACGACAATTAACGACTCGGAAGGGGATGGCCAAGCCATCTACGCATCAATTATGACCCCGGGCGGTGTTCGCGAGAGGAGCTACTTTTAGTACGCATTTGATCGCATGGCCAATATGTACTATAATAACTGCACACCATGTGACCCTAGCACTCTCACCTGCCACTGATTGTTATGACGGGTTCGAATGAGAATCAGAAACGACAGGCAAAGGTGGGCTTTTAAAATTGAGCCGCCATATTTTCTACTCTCTATTTGCATGCGAATCCTCTTATATATACGTCGATTGGCCTATTTCACCCATTTAAAACTGAATTTTAACCCTATTTGTTTATTCGAACAACAAAAATGAGGTCATCAGCGCAAGACGCTGGCAACATTTTGAAGGAAGTCCAAATTGATCGATATTTTGAAGCGCATTCAAGGACGATTCTGCACGGTGAATGGAGGACCTTTTTGCTGACATTTTTGGAATTTTACTTTCAAAATACAGCGTAGATCTCTCTCTTTCTCGCAAATAAACAGATCGAATTTTCTTCTCCTATTCAGGCCATAGCCGAGCATGTTCAAAACACGCTGGAAACAATACCGTCCGGCTCTCAGCGTGTTATAAAAGCTGATGCTGTTTGTGTGCTGCAGCTCAGAGTAGAAGACCGGCCTAACGATTCTGTCTCCCTGAGGTTTCATGTGGGTACAACTGTTGGTTATTTACTTAACCACGTTATGTATCCCCTTTGTGTGCTGCGATACAGCAAAATACTTCGAGACGGTGGGGCGTCTAGAAGTGAAGATGATGGTTGAGATGACAGGTAGCGGGTGGTATAGTAGAAGGAACTGTTGGAATATTGCGTGTAGACCGAGGAGGAGGGCAATGCTGTGGACAATGCCGTTTGCGCTCTACTTTATTAGCCCATGAGCAGTTGACAGTCAAAATAGAAGGCAAAATTGCGACTGTTCCGCGCCCTTGGATGTTAGAAGTTCTTGTTCAGCAATAACAACATTAACCTCTACCACCACCACCACCACCACCACCACCACCACCACCACCACCACGTACGATGTTTCTTAACAATCCTTTGTCCTTAATTGCTCTTCACCTGCCCTCTCGCTCACACCCTCTCCAATTCCAGAGATGTTTGAGTCTTCATGAAAAGCAACCCGTAAAGTCTCTTATTTTGCCTTTGTAGTGAGAAAGTTTACTTTTTCTTGTTTAGAAAATTCACGATTCAAAGTGACTTGATTCTTGTTAGTTGGAACCTTCGAGATTTTCAAAGATAACGTATCTATGTTTTCGTCACAGATTCCCCGTGCGAGTTCAAAGTGGTACACAAAGGGACATCAAAGTTTTTATACTTACTATTGTGGTGCCTATGCCGCAAAGACATTTTGGCAATTTTAAGTTTAAAACATAAAATTGGGAAGTTTTCGTAAAACATCAAAAACTTGTCCAGCAAACAGAGCCGGGAGACCTGGGAGTTACAATGCCATCAGAAATGTAAATGGTGTGGGTGGATGTTTCAGAAGGGTTCTACTGGTAAGAAGCGTACAGCTTTTGTGTACTTAGACTCTTGAAAGAGCTGTACACTTCTATTTTAATTTTACTTAGCAGTCTTACACACGCGACCGCTTCGTTGAGCATCATTTCCTACCAGTGGGTACAGATTCTGTTCGATGCCTATGCGTAGTCTACATAGTTAAAAGGATGATAGGCATGGTATGTTGGCTTGCAATTTTTCAGCGCAACCTCTTATTTCCCGATGAGATATTCTAACAATTTACGGACAGCGAGCTCTATGGGAAGTTCATTAAGATAGCTGAACTGATCTGCTCAAAATACGTAGTGACCAAGTATCAGTCAAGGCGAGCAGAATGCCCAGTGCTGGAACGAAGTGCAGTTATGATATATCACCAAATTTTGTGTGATTTGAGCACTTGAGAGTCATAAAACTCTTTATCCATGCGTGAGTGTTTAAATGCTTCTCTAACTTAAGTCTGGCAGTGGGGAGCAAGGCAAGCATGTTAGTAAAAAACTGCTACGTTTCTCTGTTAACTGTCTCTACGTCTCTATGAATAAGACTTGAGGCTAAACTGAAGCAGAAATGCATTGTGACTCACGGGCATCGCGTACATGCAATATCGTACCTCTGAGGACAAGGGAGAATGGGTTGGTCATTTCAGGTTTATTAACCACCATCAGTTATCCATCCCAACTGCAGACTTGGATAATTTGAGCCTAGAAACCGCAGCGGAGACGGCTAAGAAGCCAGAATTGACTGTTCAAGTTTCCCTTTTTTTCATTGCCACTTTAGCTCGTTTGCATGTTAATCGTCTATAGTGAGATCTCGTCTACATTGGCCTTCACTCTCTCTTTAAACCCTTCGGCAGCTCCCTCCGATAGTCAACCTGCCGTTTGTCGGCAAGTATGAGCTAATGATGGCTGGCACACAGTACAGTAATGACCAATAATTTGGATCAATTCCAATATTTAAGGTTGTGTAAAAGTCATCCAAATATCTAGCAGTCTGGTGTAATTTAAAAGATTTGGTTGCATTAAGGATGCGGGAGTTGACCCTTCCATGTTTTAATTAACAAAATTTAGCAATGTATAGTATCCCTAAAATAAGCCCCGTATTACCTTTTCTGGGACCGCACGGGGTCAAGATCGCAGCATGACAGGGTTTATTGAAGTTTTGGATCCCATAACGAACGTGAAACTTTGGGAGTGGTTATGGCTGGCTGATAACGGCTAATAAGCCAGAAATTGCCATTCCAGTCTCCCTTGACTTTTTCGGTCATGTTATTCTGCCTATATCCTAAGCTGCCTTACGTCTGCTGGCGGGGCTTGAGAGTTAGCCCCTAAGGCGCAACGGGTCAAGTTAGTCCTGTAACCGAAAGGTGAGCGCCCAGCTACCATTTTTAGTATTCTCGATCGAAACCGGCAAGAAAATGAGCTCGTGGTGCAGCAGGTAGAGAGTTGGACTTCTGCCCAACAAGGTCGCGAGTTCGAGCCTCGGGCGCCGCAGCGCCTGGGGTTGATTATGGCTAGCTGATGACGTCTAATAAGCCAAAAATGGCCATTCCAGTCTCCGTTGTCTTTGTCGATCATTTTATTCTGCCTATATCCTGAGCTGCCTAAAGGCTTCTGGCGGGGCTTTAGAGTAAGCCCCAAAGAACCGCGGAAAGAGTGATTCCTGTAACTGATCCGTGAGCGCCCAAGTACCATTGATAATATTCCCGATCGAAACCGACAAGACAACAAGCTCGCGGCATAAGATTAGGCTAATCTTTTCTGAACCATGTAGAATCTAGCCACCCCCTCCACCTGACACGGCGAACAACAGTTGAAACTGTAAACACCTCAAAAATTGATGCAATTACCTCTGTCCCCATCCCGCATCGTCGACCATTAAGTTTACCGTCTGCAGTCAAGTTTATTCGCCATCCCCCTTCGCCTCCGACACAGAGAACCCTAACAGCCCCCCCCTAACCGGCCCCAATCCAATTATGTACCCATTCCTCACACCCCAGTTGGTTGTCTGTCCTGTAGCACAAACTGGTCATCTGACCATTTCATTTCTCCTCTGTTCATTTCGTCTGACGACGGGTTGGTGTGACCAACTTGAAAAATTCACGAGTACAACTCTATTTTTCCGACGAGCCCCTTTTTTTCTTCACTATATCATCTCGGAATGCACTCTACCTCAACTATTCAATATATATATATATATATATATATATATATATATATATATATATATATATATATATATATATTGAAGAAAAAAGACTCGTCGGAAAATAGAGTTGTACTCGTGAATTTTCAAGTTAGTCACACCAACCGTCCTCAGACGAAATGAACAGAGAGGTGAAATGAAATGGTCAGATGACCAG
>WEDG01002547.1:0-185458 GCA_017591395.1 Schistocephalus solidus
CTTGCATTTTAAATCGGGTGGTGACAGAGCCTTTCCTATTCTATATGCAATGAGAATGTGGATGGAATCGCCGTCCATTGGCAACGTTTTAGCATACAATTAATAAAGATTCAAGTCATGTTTTACTCGCTCCTTTGGAATTATTGATGCTGACTCTGGGACCCCTTTTATGATACCATTATGGTTTCGACTCAATTTAGCACCCGTTTGCAACTGCACATTTCTCTTAACACTGATTCTATTAACCTTTTATTTTCCTCATCTTTTTCCATTAGCTTTCCCCATGACTCGGATAAAGGACCATTGGGAATTTAAGTGACCCTCTTGAAACTATATTTTCGCTACCTCGAGTCGCCCATGAACTACGATGTCTCCTTCTATCACCAGTCATCCAAACGATGACGTCATTCGGACGTACACATTCGGTGGTCCACAGTCTAAAATGCTACAGTTTCGTTGGATACTAACCATTATCAGAATTCAATTCTGGATCCTAAGATGCTGAGGACTTAAGTTCATTGACGCATTTTCGTGAGATTTTGTTTCATACGCCTAAGGGATCAAGAACGAATCACCTCGACGTTACATTATCTCATTCTGAAATGCTACTACCGTATTACCCTACTCTACCACTTGACCATTTTTTCCTAAGCAGTTTTTTTCTCCGACCTTCTATTAAAAAATGAAGGCTTATTGAACTCTGCCTCCATTTTTATGGTAGGAGTTTTTATTTACTGCCTATTTTTCTAGTTCACCATTAATTTTAAAACATCGCTAACTGTTGACATAGCAGGACAAGTTATGTATTTTTACATTTTATCTGCACACATTGTCATAACTTTATTTCGTTACTAATGTTTGCTTAGACAGTGCCTTGCCGGTGCTAACCAAATATAAATTCTAAATTCAAATTCTAAACACAGGTCTTTCAACTGATTGAGCACTTGTAACCAGTACACTTGGTCCAATAGGTCCAGAGGAACAGGGTGTTAATTCTATTAATTCGCTGATAAAAATTCCCTGCAAATATGGCTGAATGTTTAGAAGAACCGATAGACAGTTCTACGCGATTTTGCAGTGCATGTGCGAAACTTGGTCGCGGACCAATTTTTCGTGGTAATGAAATTAAGGCACCTGCCTTTTGCATACTTATGGGGATACAGTGCAAATGCAATTGATGATAGAATTGCCACAAAATTAACAGAAAGTCGGTAAGGATATTTAAAAATAAGAATATGAAAAAATAAGGACTCATCCTTTGGTTTGAGCCCCTTCCACGATTTAAAGTAGATGCAGGGAGCATACAGCCGGCGTGAGTTTCAGAAATGAGCAAAGATCGAGGCTTCCGATTCTAGTTGAGAACAATCCTGGGACAGGGAAGAATCCACCGCAGTGGAATTTTTTAACAGCCTCAGAATCCTTACGTCCAAGTCACAATTTGTGAACCCAGGGGAATATACAGACAATTCTTTAATTATTTTCCAGCACCGTATCTTACGCACTGAGGTAGAGACTAAAAACTCGAAGGCTCGAAGGACTTGAAATTCGAACTAAATTTCAAACGACGCGCTTTGTCAGTCGTAATCGATATATTTATCGGCTGAGATACTATTTGATTGGCACCATAGAGATAAAAGTGAGTGCATATCGTTCAGGAAAGAAGGATCTGCCTGCTTCCGCCCTCAGCCCAATCAAGATCTCACCCACAAAGGAAGAATCCATTAGTCCATCGGAGTTCGTGAACGGTTGGTATATTTAACTACCATTAAATACACTCTTAAGATTAGTCAGTTGCCATTATTTGCGCCCAACAAACACGGATTGACGACTGAACACTTTCCACAATTGGCACTGCTTCGGTCTGAGCTCACAATTTTTTTTCTAAAAACTGTTATCTATTATTTTAAAAGCATAAGTATCCGGCGGATAGAAAAACACTGCTTACTGTCCACAACACTATTTCAAAATTCTGTTGCATATTTGGTCGCTCAAAAACATCAGTGCACATTTTCATTATTTTACCTTAGGGCTAGCTGAAATCAAAATGTCATTAATTGACATCCGCAAATTCAGACAAAATTTCTTGAAATAGGTTTTTCAGACTAGTTTAGTCGTGTTTTCTTCTTTGTCACTGTAATAAAACTCAGTTTATGAATGGAGATCTGAGAGCCGATAAGGTAGCCAAAATTTAAGCTGTGAATACGGTGGTCACTTCAAACTAATTGGTAAGTGGGCTATATATTACAGGGTTGGTTGTTTAGGTTGACATTATTGTTTGTATATGACAGTGATCTGACCTAGGTTATTTGGGCTATACAGTTATTATCTGGATTTCTTATTTTATGTTTGGCATTGTTTTAGTGGCCTTAAAACCAACAGTTCATTGTTTTATATCGGATCGTGACTATCCTAATTTCGTATCTTATTTCATCCTCTAAAGAAATTCTTCGAAGAATTCTTTGAACGGTACGTACGTACGTACAGTTCTTTAAACTATACAGTTCAAAGAACGGGGTACAAAAAAAGGTATCCTTTCCTGCGGCGTATCCAAACACCTGTTTCTTTTTCCACCATTCATTGAAGATCTTTCATGGTTCACATTTTGATGCAATACTATTTCCTTGCTTTAACCCATCAGGGGCATTAATATATATATGTATATATATATATATATATATATATATATATATATATATATATATATATATGATAGTGTGGGGCTTACAGATCTGCTTAAGGAACGTGTATTTTCCGTTGTGCCCTGGAGCTCAGACTAGAGCTCTCGCAGGCGGTCGCATAGGTACGTGTTGCATATGATGAAATGGAACCGACAAAGACAAGGGAGACCGGAATGGCCATTTCTGGCTTATTAGCCGTCATCAGCCAGTCATACCCAATCCCAAGTGTGGCACAACTGGGATTCGAACCCGTGACCTTTGGTATTTGAGTCGAACGCTCTACCATTGAGCCACGGGCTCGTTGTTTGGTCGGTTGTGATCGGGAATATGATGATAGTGTGGGGCTCACCGATCTGCTTAAGAAACATGTATATCTTTGTCGGTTCCATTTCATCATATGCTACACGTCGCTATGCGACCGCCTGCGAGAGCTCTAGTCTGAGCTCCAGGGCACAACGGAACATACATTACGGGTTGTCCTGTTCTGCATTGCTACTGAATTTTTGGTTTTATATCGATGCATTGAGCCTTCTTGGTTGAAAAGCATAGCTTAAACCTTTGCCATTCTTTTCATGCTCAAATTTACCTCGGAAACTAAATTTTCACTCTATAAGCAGCATTTTTTCAAAAGCTTCGAATTAAATATCAGCTTTCGTCAGATTTCTAGCATGCCCACTTGCAAACAAGGTTCAGTTTTTCGTTTCCATGCGGGAAAATTCTGTGACTGTATGCATTTAAAAAGTAAACTGCCCTGCAATTTTTAGTTTCTAGACCGATATAAACCTGAGTATATACATCCGTACATTTAGACTAAATTTTACCATGCTGCCGAGCAGACTGTCGACTTTTCGAGTTTAGTGTTAACACGTTCTAAAATGGCCTTGCTTAACACCGGCCACGGTCGTAGGCTTCGTGATGGTTTTTAGAACAGGTGAGACAAACGAGAACGACAGCCAAACTAGCTTGAATCAGACAAAATACGCCACCGCTTCATAACTGCTGTCTCCGCCCCTTATTAAGCTGACATATAACACATGCCTCTGAGACTCATCCGGCGTTCCACCAAAAGATAGTTTCCTACTTGTGACTACGTCAACTATTGTATAACCTGTTGTCATAACCCTCCGTCCAACTTGCAATCGTCTGGGTGTCTGACACGGAGATGTCTAGTTTCGCTGAACTCTATACAGGAATCGGAACCAGCATCCTCTGTAAAATCAGTGAAAATCTAGTGATGTCTCATTTATTTGAATCTTTGATTAGACTTTTCGTGTGTCCTTGTTGAAAAACGGCAAAGGTAGTAAATTCGGCAAACTGTATCGTACTAGACATTCTCCATCCGACAGTTTGGCGAGCGGATCATGTGAGTTCGACACTTTTACCTTATTAGAGATGAGCCCAGACACGTTCTTGTATCGGATGCGCCTTTTATGTAGGGAGTTTTAAAAATGTTTGTGAATAGGGGAAGTTTTTTGTATGTTTTAGAATCATCCCACAGCAACTGTCAGGTTTTTGAGCACCGAGTTCTCTAGGACCTCCAACGATGCCTATCAGAATATAATAATGCTTTTGAAAATGAATAATAATTGGTATTTGGTGGCTGTCAAGTTTCGTAAGTTAATTCAGACGTGGAATCCAAGGGAGTTTATTATTTCGAAGGTATTAGTGCTGTCATCAACTTTCAAGACAATTATTCCATATTTCTGCTAAGTCGCAAATACAGATATAGGACAACTGCGATTTTAATATGGCAGTTTTCAGAATGTCTCTGCGATGTCTCATGAGAACCTGCAAACTAATTTTAGATGCTGAAAACGATCGAATGTCAATTAATACTTTCCTCTTTTCACTTGATCCAGCAGGTTTAAAATATATTTCTGTACAGAATATGAGGGCTACCGTTCCCATATTCGGTGTTGAGGCTTCACTTGAGCAGGGGAATCACTCATATGGGGAGAGCACGGGCAACCAACACTTACGATGACAGTAAGACATCTAACTTGGATGATGAAATCATAGTAATTAATAGCTTGGACGTGGACTGCCGCAACATCATCGCATGAGTTACGACGCCCAGCGGTTATGGCGAGAGCTGATAATTGTAGTATACATGTGGTTGCAGGACCACTACGTAATATATGTACTTAACACCTTGTGCCTTCATTACTCATATCTGTGACAGTCTCTGATAATGAGTTTGAGTGGAAATCCGAAACATCAGGCCAATGAAATTCTTGTTCCAGCCATCACGTCTTCTCCTGTTAGATTAATAGGTTTATTGGATGCCGGAATATGAGGGTAAAGTGTGGGTAGGTGACACCTGGTATAAATAATTGTGGCTCCTTTTTGTTTAACTTGGCAAAATTTCAGTCAGGCTGTAGAGCCGTCCTGGGATTCGACATATAAGAGCCAGAAGTATATACCCACTACCACCCGCATGTGCCTAACTTCCTAAATTTGCATCACCCACAACGGTCACCTGATGTTATAATGCCATTACAGCCCTTCTCCAAAGTCATAGTATGAAACGGCCACCTCGTCAACATAATTAGAATTCCCAACGCACGCGCTACGACTAGCTTTAGTGGCACTGGTGCGGCATCTTGCGAGGACCACTAACACTTATCTTTCTCTCTCGCCTTTTTATGGATGCCTTGTATGTCTTTCCTCGCAATGATGCTTTACTCGTACTCATTTATGGCATTTTTAGTCTACCGAAATGTCCGTAACAGGCCTAGGTGAAAAGCAATATGGCCTAATTATTCCAGGCAAAAAGCAAGAACAAGTATCGAAGGTGAGGAAAAGTGCATTCGCAGAGGAATCTGATGATGAGGATGATGCCAGATTTGTAAGTTTTGCTCCGCTGCTTGCTTACCCCCTTGTATGTGCAGAAGCAGCCGAACTTTGATCCGAAACTCGAGACTTTAAAAGCCAATCTTCGAAAGACGGTAGGCCTGAAATTATCACCTGCCCTAGCAAATCTTCTTGTAGACCAAAGTTACTCTAGAGAAGGCGCTGGAAGAGGATGCCTCTGTTTTCCAATATGACGAGGTTTACGATCAAATAACTAGCAAGAAGAACCAAATGCTCATGGAAAAATCGGGTGTGGTCGCTAGGAAGGTGAGCGTATCCTTCTAGCGACTTATGTGACTACTTTTTTTTCTACAGCCAAAGTATGTGGAAAAGCTGCTAAAGACGTCAGCCATGCGCAAGCTAGAGAAGGAACTCCTTTCGGAGAGGAAGGCCCAGCGGGAACTCGAGGCTGAGAAAGAGATGTTTGCTGACAAGGAATCATTCGTGACCGGGGCCTATAAGGTGTGTCTCAGTTATTTATCCTCCTCCTACCCCTCCCTCCCTCCCTCTTTCGCCCCCTTCCTTCTTCTCCTTCCGTCCCCACTCCTATCCTCTTCCTTCAGTAACACTACCAGCACCAGTATACTGCTCTTTCTAATAGTAAAATAATTATGTAACTAATATTGCCGCTACTGTATCTCTTGCCTAATTTGCTGCCTTGCAGGAAAAGATGTTGGAAATTCGGCACCTTGTCGAGCAGCGTAAGGAGGAGGAGGCTCGGGAGGAGGTTATGGACGTAACCAAACAGGACGGTCTTGGCGGCTTTTATCGGTTCATGTATGAACAGAAGACTGTGGTGGCGCCAAAAGTCGAACAGCCAGCCGCAAAGAATAATGTTGCTGCAGCCACCACCGGCGCAAATACATTAACTAGTTCGGAGGAGAAGAATGATGCTGGCAGTTCTCAGTCTAGAGTAAGTATAGAAGAAAGAATTACTGTCCGTCTTCGATTTCAAACGGTAATATCACCCCACCCCTCTATCGTAAGTGGTCCTGCGCTAAATACCAGAAGGTGTTAGGTCTAGGAGGGTTAGAACACGAGAATGGATACTCTTTGGGATTTAGCACAAGGTCAACTGTGCTACGGCGGGAGGTTCATATTTACGCATCCGATTCTGTTTTACTGTGGCATCCACGAAAATTCTCATGGTACGCGTTTCCTTATCAGCTATGGTGCACTACTAAATCCTCATTTTGTTTTCTTTTCACGTTGACAATACTAGATCATTGTGAGACTTGACCGCCCCCGGCTTGCTTGCTTTGGCATGAGAGTAATCTTCAGACCAAGAATTCCAAACATTCTAGGGCTCCTTTCGCTGTTTCGATAATGTAGTGATGTGCGGACCCTAGGGCACCTTTACTTTGTTCTTTGCTTTGACGTGGTAGTCTGGGTGCAGGACAGATACTTGAATTAGACTACAACCAGGAAAGTACGGCAGCCAGTGATAGTAGTTACAGCTTCGAACAAATGATTGAAGTCGGATCAGCCCACAATTAAATGCGAAATTGGTGTGATCTGCGCCTGACCCACTAGTAATCGATGATACCCATAGAAAGCCGGGTTAATACCCATTTTTTGGGATCCACTCATGAACACCGGCTGAAGTTCACACAGTCCGACCCGATAGAGGCAACTTCCGTGTAAAGCTGCGTAATTACAATCATAGTCGACAAAACGTTAATTCTTGGTTCAGTGTAACCGCGTCAATCTTAATGCTAACTGAACAGGGAGGTGGTTCCGAGTCCGTGGTCTGCCCCGTTTTGGATAATAACTGACTGCTGATGAATAATTAGCCATACACCGTTGTCGATATCCCATCTTCAGAAGTTAAAAGTCAGATCGTTGCCCTCAGTTATGCCTTGTTATTCGAATCGTGTATTTATTAGCAGCTGCACACCCAGACCCAATTGTGCCACAAACCTCCACAGTCGGCATGCACCTGGAGTACTTTGAATTTCGTCATCGATATGCCAGGCATTCTGTTGCTGGATCGTGCGAGGCAACTCCTCAAGAAGCGATTCTTATTTCCGAACGGAAGTGACACCTGACTCACAACAAACAAATAAAGACAGAATACTGCAATAAGACGAAAGTATGGTGTGGGGGGAGAGAGAGAGGTCTGCTGTACGCCACGGAACTGTCTCTTACACTCCTTCGGCAGCAGCATTGGTTCGAGTGCGGAGATGACCCTTGCTCTATCATCTAACAGAATCTCGGTCCCGATATCCTCTGAAGCCTCAGCATATCCAACATGACCGCCTTTATTCGTGTGGTTAGAGGGCTTTTGCCGCGGTTTTTAGAGCTTTTCTGAATAATATAACTGAGTTGGCTACGTAGCGACTGCATACTCTAGATCTTCTTAGCCTAACGCCAACTGTACGACATCACTAGCGTTGTCATCGTTAACCACATGGTATGCAGTCCAAACGAAGGCTTTTCAAAACCACGTAGCTCCCCTCCGAAAATTTAATAAATGACTCAGGTGAACAAAATGAGTGACGGAAGACTTCCTTGTAGAACGCCCGACCAAATATTGAGTTTTTTTAAAAGATTTTGTGGGCACGCAATGAACAAAGGTAAAGAGATCACAGTGAGGCTGAAGGTGTGGTAAAATTATGGGGCCATTAACGCGCTGGTTTGGAGAGAAAGACAACCCCACCGAGCGCTGTTTCTCCAACGCCCACTGGTTGCAGCCAAAATATTTTGCGAATTATGTTTGATTGCCCAAAGCCAGCATCTGATGTCGTTGAGAATAAGATTACTCTGTTATTCCTTTTCGTAGCCAGCTAATAAGGACGCAAGTGGGGATGCCACTCGGCACAGCTCACGTTCAAGGTCACCACAACGAGAGCGTCACCACCACCATCGACGCCAGAGTCCCTCTACCGGTGGTCGATCCTCTTCGAGGCATTTGTGCCCCAGGCCGCCTTCGCCCCGTGTTGAGAGCGAGGATCGGCGTAGAGAGGACCGCTCCAGTCATCATCGTTCCCATCATCGCGACAGAGACGTACGGGACAGACGACGTCATGAATCTCCCTCCAGACGCCATCATGGATCTCCTAGGCGACGTTCCAGGAGGTAGCGTAGCTTCTATTTGAACTTTGCTTAGTTGCCAGAGCTTGTCCCTTTATCTTCTTTCCGGGCAAGCGAGATGGAATTTCAGCTGTTACTCAACTTATAACAGATATTTTTGACCGATAGGTATGCGTTCACTAATCCTGCTCTTCAGTTCCTCTTAAGCGTGCCCAGCTAACCATGCCCCGATTTGATAGGACCGGTAGCTTGGAAGGACACCTTTATCTCTGGCTCCCAGGCAAACTAACAACCGCTTGACTGCGAGCTTACAAACGCAGTCGAGGGTACTTATAATGCATAAACGCTGACCTGGTATCCATGTGGTCTGATTTTGCGGCGAGAGTACTCCTCGCCTTACTGTAGAGCCCTCGCTTTTGCATGTGGTTGCATTTTGAGGAGGAATAAGTTATTGTACCGCTTGGAAGGTAGCGCCCCCTCACGGGGAACCTTCTTCGATCGCATCTGTCGAGTTAATCCGTTTATCAGTTTGATGCGAGATGAGGAAAGTCATTGTTTCGGTCCTGTCTTCCTGTGGATATTTTATGGATTTGCGAGTTTTTTCTCGTCGGTCATATCCCGATCACTAGTTGTGTCCTGCACTAGCTTGATTTGAAACTCCCGATTGTAGCCAAAATTTCGATCGTCCTTGGATCTACGTTGAATTGATAGGCGTCAAACTGACTGAGCCCCACGAAAGGTACTGCACAAGAAATGACCGTTCGGTAGTTAATGTGTTGTTTGTTGGCGACTCGCCGCCATGCTGCCGCCTGCAAGGGTTCCAAGTGTACGTCTTGAAGCCAAACCATAAGGCCCATAATCCACCCGTTAACCAGACCAGCTTGGTTTACACCACTGTCATTTAATTTTGAATGTAATCAAAGACTGCTTCCAGGAAAAATTTAGATACCATATTGCGCAACAAATTTACTAATGCATACTGCAGAGGACAGAGCAACTTGAAAAGTCACGCAGCTGCTGCTTTTTTAATTTCCTCAGAAATTAATCTACTTGGAGTAAATCAGTCTATTTGGAGGCTTATGGGCGTAGACTGAAGGTTGCTATGAATATTTGGGCTAGCTTCTCTATCTCCCTGTGGCTGAGAGAAGTCGGTCCGAGCTTTTAGCTAGTACTGGTGCTGTGAGTATGGTTCCACCTGTTACCCCTAAAAAGTCATGCAGTTAGTGACACCTGGTGGGTAGAGTCATCCAGCTAAATTCGCGCGGGCTACCCTGCCCTTGAGTCAGGCTCACCGTATCTCGCAGGCTCCCGTAGTCTATATGGTGACGGGAATTGCTGCCTATTGGAATTACGGACTGTGACGAGTTACATCCGTATAGTTGTCCCTCCACTGCATCTATGAGTTCCGCCCTGCAACCCCACAACCACAAATAGCGCAGACTCCATTATGCTCGCCCTACGAGTGAGTTGTAAGTACGTATTGTCAGTTTGCACAGGCGGGAGATGCATCAATCGTAGCTCCACAGCCCGGCGAAAATTCTAGAAGGTGCCGGTACAACTCGGCCCGGGAAACAAATCCTGGCAATTGTTGAATTTCTTCATCTCCTGTAGTCGGCTAACAAAGACAGGGATACTGGAGCGCCTAGTTCTCGTCGTGTACTTACTTACTTGTAATTAATCGTCGTGACCCAGTGATATACCAACCCCGGGGGTAGCACAACCAGGATTCAAACTCAGGTCATCAAATAACGCCCCCGGCACTGTATTCACGGACTGCGCTGAGGAGTAGTTACTCACCTAAGGATGGTGTGAACCGACCTATCTACACCAGACAACTGACGGGCTCGGACAGGGGGCTGATGTTTGAAAGAGGGAAGAGAGAGAGAGTGAGAGAGAGAGAGAGAAAGTGAGATTGAATGTCTCGGTGCATTTTCCTCACTGTAAACAATCTGATGCGCTAAAAGCCATAGCTAGGAAGGCTGTCAACTGACAGGCGAACTCGGATGTCGCAATTAGCCTTTTGTGTGTTCGTGTAGAGTGGCTGACTGGCGGAGTGAGAGTCGGACTGAAATGGCTCCTTAATGTGGTCCCAATGGCACTCCCATGGCGTTGCATCCGTGCCAGGTGTAGCGGCACGCCAAGGAATGGCTCCGGCCGCGCCACCAACCCGCGCCCTCTCCCGCCTCGGGTTTCTTTGACTCTGTCATGGCAGCACGTTCAGATGGGAGATAAGGAGAGAGTGCGGCAGATACACCACAAGTCTACTGCGCGTAAGCCATCTTCATGGGGCCTACTCTGCTGTGGGCATAGTCTATAACGACGGTCGAACAGTCGTCGCATAGCCGTATGTACTCATTACTTTCTATGCAGTTCAAAGCTGGAGTCATGGTGCAAAGGTGAGCAGTCAATTGCCCGCGGGGCTGTTTTGACAAGAAAGGGCGATATTTGTCTTACGGTTTCTGGCGTGTTTGCACCCATCAACTAGTCATGCCTCAACCCCAGGGTCGAAAAAATGAGGGGGTTCAAACTTCCGGACAGTCGAGCCGTGGAACGACGCTCTGTTGGCCACTATAAAAAAATCCAGAACTGCATGGGAATAATATTCATTGATCTGATCTCCCAAAGAGAGGATGAGGAGAAGAAAGCGCGTTTCGTTCTGGTTTGAGATACCGCCCTGAGTTTCATAGATTCCGAGATGCTCAAGCCGAAGCCATGCCTTCTATGAAAGATGTACGCGCATGCTATGACGAATTCTCCGGGAATATTCGTCGCACATTCGGACAGATGGCCTGAGAATGCCCACTACCTTTTTCGGTGCAACAGCTTACTAATGCTTCCGAAAGCTCTAGATCAAGGTAGAACGAGGGTATTCGTCCTCTTATCGAACCAGATCAATTGTATTTTTCACCTGGTTTTGACATTAAGCTTCTCAATCACGCCTTCCGTGTGTGAACTCGTACCTCAGTGTTAGAATGTACGAATTCGGCTCGCGTCAAAAAGTATTGAGTGTCGTTCGATTTCCAACGCCGCCCAGATGTTGGGAAACAGTTGTCTCCCGATGAAAAGTAACTAAAATAACTACTCAATTTTTTATGCCCCGTAAGATTCAGCTCCGTTTGAAGTAGTACTTGATGGAAGGACTCTGGCACCTTTTAAACAGGTCCCATTTTCGTCCTTCGTTAGGTTATTTCGGGTGATGCTCTCATCCAAGTATTCTCCCACGCATTTCTTCGAACATGATTGGCATGTCTTCTAAGTGTTCAATTGTCACTGGCTATCGCCTTCGTCATAATTGTTCATCCGATTGACTACTTTTTGTTTTTTGAATGACATTTTTATGCAGACGTCCGTTTGTGTCATTTTAGTGAGCAATTTTGTGTTTGTTGGCACTCGCGTTGGGCATTAACTTCGACGGAAAGAAAACGGCTGTTCTCTCTGTCCATTATAGCCCACTTTTCAAGGGTGCTTGATTTTTTTGGTTAACCTTTTACTTTAAAATGGTGTCTGTTTAGTCGCCGCTTGAAGTTTTTTCGCGTTTGTCATAATTAATGTGACACTAGGAAAGGCTTCGAAACGAAGATTCCCAAAAACACAATTTGAGGGATTCAAAGATTCTCCATCGTTTGAAATACAGTGTACTCGACTCAGTTGTATTCGAACGAAGGACAGCGATAATCCTCCTTCGCCTCTTTCCCACTTAGTGCGATAATGGTTTTGATGAACCTCTTTCAGCCGGGACAATTCTAGATCACGACGGGAAGACGCTCCTCGACGCCGACCTCGACCTCGAGGCGACTCGGCCAGACATTCGCGATCGCGTGAACGCGCTGCCTCCGATCGCGCTATCGAGCGGCGGGAAGTGTCTTCGTCGCCCCCCCGGCGCACCAAGACTCCTCCGGGCTGCATTCGAGCGAAGTCACGCTGCGTTACGGAGGATGACTTGGCCGCCGCTCGTGATCGCTATCTGGCTCGCAAGGTTGCTGGGATCCACGCAGAAATCGCCTCCTCAGATGATGAGGATGACGAAGTTTGACTTCCACCTCCTCTTTCTCCACACCTTATCTTATCCCCTTCAACTTGTACATAATTTGAGCGGTAAAGCACAAATCTTATTACTCACCGACTTTATCTACTAGGAGCTGCCGGATTTGCTTGTGCTTAAAAGGCGGCTCTGACAAGGTAAGTTTCCCCGGGCACCTCGAAACATCGACAGTAACCTGTTTTCGGCCTTGTAGTTCCAGCTTACCCGTTCAATTAAAAGAACTCATAAGACTACGGATAAGACCTGCAGATTGTTTACTTGCTTCGGCAACGAGGAGCTTGAGCATGTAAATTGAGGAGAAAGGGAGAGTCTCCTTGACTTTTATTGTCCCGGACCAAACCGTCTTGGGCAATGCCTCTAACAGTTGCTGTCTGTCAAGTATAAGCGCACCGAAAACGACCACTTCTGTATGACATTGCGGTCAGAGCAGCATTTTGCGCAGACATCGCAGTTTATAGGGCCAACATTTTTTTGTCGAATGCAAGCACGAAGTCTATGTGTAGTGGTTGTCCGCAGTGACATGCCGACTCTGTGGATGACCTTCTGCCTTGTACATGCTCACTGAACCATTTCGCTCAATTTTGCGATTTCACAGGCCTTACGATTTCACATGCAAACATGTACAGTTACACACTAAATTCCGAGTGGAATAAATTGGTCATTTTATTTAATGGGATTTCGGTGATGAGAAGTATTAGTAGATTCTCAATTTACCTAACATTCCTTACTGCTGGCTTTCTCCCGTTAATTTGAAATGAGTGTATATATTCGGCTATTTTCCTAAGAAGACACTGCTGAAATTAGTGGTCCCAATTCGATCAAAGAAGGCAGTGATTAAAGCCTGGTATTGTTCACTTATATATATATATATATCACTCAGGGGTGCGTTTACTGGGACTAGTTCAGCTGTCACGATTGCTTGATTTGGGTTTAAACTTACGTCACCATATACGTAACGCAAACCAAGGCATGAGGCTGTTAATTGAGTCTACTACGAATAGAGGAGCATCGATCTGCGTCTGGCAGATTGGGGTGGCTTAACCATGTAGATGCATGTGTTCCATCCGCCTGGTTCCGAGAAATATATATATAAGCTCTGTTCCTGCTTATTTCAAAGCTACTTAATGAAATCAAAGCTGTTTGGAGCCAATATAATGGCGGCAGATAGTCAATTAAAGCGGATAAATAAAATGAGTGCGCTGCAGCCATTGCGGTCTAGGCAAACAGACCTCAAATCGGCGAGTTCTTCCTAGCAGTTAGGGTGGACCGCTTAACAACGTGGTCTCCCCTGGCAGTATGTCGCAATCGCCAATACACAGTTTAACCCACTTCGAAACGCGTAGAAGTCCTTTTCGTCCCATCTTATCCAGAAGGTCTCAGAATTGGTAAAGTCTGCGTAACGTGTCTCAGGTTTATTCGCTGGAAAAAAAGGACATCACAGACGAAGATATGTTCGTGTCAAGTGGGATTTCTCATGTTTTCAGAACATCAAACTTGACACGGATACTTTCGGAGGCCGTCCGTTTCAAGTTCGCATAGCGCGTGCTGGGCCCAAGCCATGCGTCTGCGACGCAACTGTCAAATTGAAATAAATGGCATTCGTTAGTGGAGATGTAAGGCATGGTTCCATTACACATCTCCGAGGTCATTGCAAAAGTTTGACGACATCAGAGACAGTTACTTAGTTTTAGTAGCTAGAATATTTCCATTGTTTTAATTGATATTCAATATAGATTGTTGCCAACTTCCATTCACGGTTAAATCTGTCTTCCGCTGTAGATAAAGGTTTCTGCCATAAGAAATTAGAAGACTTTCCGGTGCTTGTTGTTTCCGGCAGCACTTTGTTAAGATTTATACTTCTGAAGGCCCATCGACAGAAAAATGACCTGGAACGGAGGCCCTGTGTTTAATATTTTGCCTCCAGTCATGCAGTGGGAGTTAGCTATTGGTATCCATGAGAAGCTCCAAACTGGGGTTGGAGCGTGCTATTTCTAAACGTAACCTCATGTCACCCTACGCTAAACGTAAGTACTAACTAAGATCCTAGACGTATTCCACGGTGATTGCTGTGGCTGCCCGAGGAGCTTATGAGAAGTTCAGCTGTACATTTGAACCCGCAGAGTCCCCTTGTGTTTGGTGTCATGTTCAAGGTTCATATTATTAACCTCCATACCTGTCAATAATCAATACTTTGCGGCTATTCCGCTGACGTAGATAGTCTTAACTCTCTGCATGGTTGGCCAAGGGCTCTTTTGAAAATGCTACAGGGCAGCAATGTTAATGAAAACTGGCTATAAAAAAACACGAACTCATCAAACCGGGCTCGAGCTGTCTACCTGCTGTGTTCGCGTCGATTAATGGACGAAACGCTCTACGGCGACTTAATATCTCACGTTCTGGTCTTGCATAAATGCGTCCTGCCATCTCAAAACGAGCAAAATTTTGATCTGCTTCTGAAGGGAGGGAGGTAGGAGAATTGTCTTCACTTTTAACATGCTGTGCGTGAATTATGGAAGTCGTCGGTTCAGGCCGGCCTGCAGACACGTGTTTTCGTTGTCTGTTTCTGCTTTTCTGGTTACCTTAAAAACCAAAGGCTACCAAGTCCCTTGTGTGATCTCCGAGAACATCGGTGACAGCAGTAAGACATTCCTGTTTTAAACCTGCAATAAAGTTTCCTCGGTTTCTTGGCATTGCTTAAAGGAGAGCTGCGTGAACTATGTAAGTCTCATTTGGACGTCTAAACTCATAGGGCCTCCCTTAGCAGGACATGAGAATAGGACCAGGAACAGGACACGAGAAGAGTAGAATAGCAACTTCCGGTTACGTTTAAGTTTAGTGTTAGGATAAGGCTTAAGGTTTGGGATAACTAGGTTTCAGGAATTAGGGTACGGTTGGGGTTAAGATTATGACTACAGTTTAGGTTTATGCTAGGACACCAGAATATTTACCCTTCTTGGAATTCTGCGCATGAACAACTGTATTACTTTGACGGCGCGTTCTGGTCCGGTGTAGGGGGCTACGTAAGTAATCCTTAACCCCTACCCTTCAGCGGCCCTACATGGGAAATCTCGCCACGTTTTGTTAACTCTCCGATTACCTAACCGCAAAGTACAACAGAGGTAGCTCCTGGTCATCATTGGACCAGTCATTATTCAGTTTTTCCTGAGTCCGGGCGGGCCTTGCTGCGCGTATTCGGGTAGCACTACGTAATATGCCATACAACAGGGAAATTTAAATCAAGTGATTGCTTACCAACGTCTACTGAGGCGGCCTTCGGTCCCAGTGGCCAATGAGTTGGTTGGAATTGCAGTTCTGTCCAGCTTCGTTGTAGCATCCGCTGCGGAGGCGGTGCGATGTCCTGTTGTTGCTGCACCTGTCGCCGGCAAACGAGTGCCGTTCGCTGTCTGACCCGTCGTTTGGTCGTCTCCATTAACCTGATCCGATCACGTACTAGCGGTGACACGGACTCACGTATCGGCGGTATAGTGCCAGCCTCTGGTCTCTGACGTCGTCCCACAGTCTGCGATGCGCCGTCCGCTCCACGAACTGGGGGTCGCGTATTCTCGGCTCTGTTCGCATCTCCACTACTATCACTAATTACGGAAGGATGAGGTGTTACCAGCTGATTCCAAGGGACCAGCTTATTGGAGTGGCTGCGAATCCTACTGCTGCTGCTGTTGGTTAAAAATGGGCTGTAAAGGGAATAAAAACTTGGATTTGGGTTGAATTGGGACTTGTTGCAGGCATTTACTTATCAGGTTTGCACTCAAGCATGCTTCAGAGCTCGTTTAGTTTAAATTACCTTTTCGGAGTGGGCGTGCGTTTTTCGAGGCCCTCAGACTCAAGATCGACTAGCCGGCAGTCTTCAATCTCCTCGGAGAAGTCTGCTCGCACTGAGTTCTGTGGACACTGTGGTAACCTGAAGTTACGCCGCCCGTACCTCCTTTGCTGAACACGGAATTATTGCTAAAAGGCGCAGGATCCAAAAAATTACTGCGACTAACCATTTTTCTGTAACTGGAGAGAACGCTTAAATGCAAAGTGGCTCTATGCTACAGCCAGTAGGAAAATTGGTTTCGAAAAATATAAAGATAACGAGACCACTATATCAGTCAGCAATGTGGGCAAAATGTATGCCTTGGAAATTCGACTTGATCTTTATCCTATAAAATGCTTTCCAATGGGAAAAAGGAACTCACAAGCGGCATGTGTTATCCCCGAGTTTCAGCAAGTGGTTAAAATTACTCATATTTCCATCTAATGATTACACGATCGTCTTATATCCCATAATATTTTCGTCCGCAATTATGTCTTCCAAAAGCATTTTGCTAGGGGTTCGGAACTGCAGTTGGCGAGATCAGCTAAGTAGATTAATCGGCCACTGATAAACCCAGCTTGGCAGGATTTTCTTAAACAAATCCGTTAATATTAGATTCTTTTGACCCACTTGTGAAAAACTCGGCGGCCTCGGTGGGATTCGAACCCACGCCAGCAAGGGAAGGCTTTTGCCCATGTAGATTTTGCCCAAAGATTCGGATGATTTCAGTCCTTTTAAAATACAGAAATACCATTGGCTTTCAGGTATTGGTCTAAAGATGATGTAGTTTTTCCTGCGATATATTTTACTAGGAGAAAATTTTAGGCAAGTTTGCCATAGTTATGACTCATGTCTAAAAACCGAAAAATAACATCTACCTTAATTTGTTTAAGTAGTAATATTTGCCAGATGCATACACATCTTCTCAACCAAAAGTCACGTGTTTACCGCAGGTCACTCGTGAAGGCTTTACGAGATTTCTTGTACACTAAAAATCTACTTTACCCATGGCATTTAGTTAACCATTATTAGGTAAGATGCCACTGCAAGGTGGTAAACTCAGACGCAACAAAAGTTAACTATTGACCTTAATATACAATCAGGTGAGCTGTCAAATGAAATACCTCGGATTCAATCTATAAATTATGGAGCCATTGAAAGGATTTCGAATTTGGCCTGAACGACGGACGTGCCGATGAAGCCATGTCGTCTTGTTAGGCGGACATTTAATCTCCTTCAAGGCTTGCCACTGGTGACCAGCCATGTAATGAACTTACCTTGCTGCGTTCCAACTGCGGCCTCTTCGCTTGCACAAGGAAAAATTAACTTAATGAATGCCTATTAGCTAATTTTTCAAGCTGTAGGGCACGATTTAAAAGGCAAGGTGGAAATGAGGCGATCAGAGACGACTTCCAGAAGCATATTTTAGTTAGCATAAAAAATGGCAACTTACACAGTAGTTCTAGAAACTGGGATCCGGAAATGAAATTTACAGCTTGGAACGCCTACCGACTGCTTTTCGGTTGCCATGACACCTTTAATGGTCAACGGGAATGGTTGACAAGTTTGGGGTTCTCTGAACGGGCAAAAGGGATATGTGCATAGGAAGATTTTGGATAGTTAACTAACTTTGAAAAAAAAACAGTAAATCCCGACTGAATTTCTCCCATTTGTATAAGACAGCTCTCAAAGGCAGAAGGCCATTGTTCCTTAGTAAACCGACCGAATTATCCAATCACTTATTAGAGTCTATCCGTTACTGTGTTGAAAGGACATAGAGCAAAGTGCGTAAAAAGTGCATGAACACCGTTCTCCAATTCCAGGCCCCTTTTTGACATGTAATTGGAAAGCAGTTTGCAGGAGGCAAGAGTTCCACGTAAGTAAAAACCTTTATTAAACGAATACATGCACAGATTTGTGACTAATGGAGAAAATTAGACGTACCGTAGGGGGAAAACGTGGGTAAAACACGACAAGCTTTTTGTGCGCGGCGAGGGGATGCAGTAAATAAGCACAGTTGACTTCCACATGACCTGGATTCAGAACAGGTGACGGTGGATGCCGATGACTTCCACAGTTACGTGGAGGCGGAATAATCAGTAGCTTTCTCTAATGATATGTGGACAGATGTAAAAGCAGGGGATACATTTAATAGTCCCATATTGTCCCCGATCACTTTTGCCATTCAAAGATTAATTACCCTCCTGCCCCTCTCCCCATGTTCATCCCGAACGTCCTTACTAGTTTTTCCTCACCTACTTTATGCCCTGCAGATGCATGCCACTGCGCCCGCATCCTGTCTCATATTTAAAATTTGGTCGCACTGTAACCATCTGCTCTCGTAGTCGCCAAAGTAGCGGTTTGTATATACTGTCTTCCGTCCGCCTTTCACCTCCTGTCAACTAATTGAGCCTGGTAGTCATCCGGTGAATGCTAGATTGATTGCTTAGGAGATCCTTCTTGGACACTCCGCTTACTATATCAGAATTGGTTCATTCCATAAATTGTAATAAATTGATCTGGTAATCGGACTCACGTCGGGGCCTCGTAGCTCAAGTGTTTAACCGTTGGTCGTACACAAACCTTGTATTTGCTGTCATGGGTTCGGGCCCCACTGAAGTAGCCGAATTCTTCCCACTTGAGTCAGAGGAGGTGCAGGATTTTTCCCGCAAAAAAACTTGGTGCCAACGGACTGCCAAGTTGATACGGACCGGTTCTCACACGAGATTTGATCATTGATGCCTACATCACACTTGCAACGAGGAGCGCGAGGGTCCATAGTCGACCCAGGGTCGAGAATCTGACCACCACCAAGCCTCTGTACAGAAAACGCGTCTTCCACTGGTTTTCTCCTCCTAAACGGTACTGAACCCTGATTTTTGTGGTCACTGCACACCCGCTATCAAATGCGAGACTGCGCCATTACGACAGGATACCTATTCCAGCGCTGAGGTGGAATAGTTAGTTCACATTTCTCTTAACGTCTCGGCATATTGATGCTCATTTCTATCTCCATCTCTTGATTTCTTTATGTGACGTTCTCGCTCTCCAGACAATTTATTCGGTACTGCTTACAATCTTTATTCAAGGTCTGATGTCACATCTTCACTCACACTCAAAGCCAGTGGTTTATGGCAATGGTGCTGTATGGTCTCACGTCTCCGCGGCCGGAAGCCGCCAGCAACTGAAACACCGTTTAACGTTTCGCCAAGCGGTAAATATAAGTCACCAGAAGTGAAGGCCACTTTGCCTAGGTTTCTATAATATTATAATGCCAATAGGAGATAAGAAATACAACCTATACGATTGCAGGGCCAGCTCACACTCGGCGCTTTCGGAGCATCTCTAAGAGCGGGAAAAATTATCTTCAAACGCTTGTCCCTCAATTCCGCCAGGTTGAAATCGGATTTTTTTGTTAAAGGTTATTTTTAACTGAAATTTTGAGCGTTGTTAATGACAGATTCTACCGTGTGCCGCAGAGAGTGGACACAGCATGCGGGACTTGCACCTGAATTGTTTTATAGTGAGGCAGACTTACGGAATTGAAGTTAAATTCCGACCAGTAGTTGGTTGTTTGTGAGCAACACCTTCTTTGACACATTGTTGGTTCTTTCGATTGAAATTAAACCAAAAGCACCTCGTTGTCTGTAAGGTCACACATTCACCAACCCTGCTGTGAACGGAGCCGTATAAAATCACAGCGGTAGACCACAGCATTTGCCACTTTGGTTTCTATTATAAATGCGTATGCACAACCAGAAGGCAAGTTTTGCATCGTCTCCAGACGCACTAACGCATACCACCATTATGAAAAGGCTTATTTTTGGACTTAATTTTAAGGAGTTTACATAGCAAGTGCTTTAAACCGTCAGCATTGGTATTGGAAGGTAACTTTTTTCTCTCATAGCCAACACTCGGTCAGTAGAGTAAGAACAGGCATGTGAAAAGGGTAATTTTATTTCAGATTTTTTTGCCAGAAGAAATGTAGATCATTGGGTAACTTACTTCAAAAGGGGAAGATCTAAAATTTGAAAGAGCAATCCATGAAAATGACTGCGCAGCGATAAAAGTATACTGATCAAATACAAAACAAATAAAAGCAAACACAAGCTTAGACAATGTTTGTTAAAAGAATAATTGCCTAATTTTTACTGAAATCTCACTATTAGATTATGCCCTTAGGCCAGATATATTCAAGACTTGAAGAACGAAAGATCGATCTGAAAATATTTTTGAAAATGTTTTGGGTACCACCCACTAAATAACTTATAAAATATTAGTACTGAAAGTTAGTATGGATTACCGGTTATTTGTGACCACTCGTATGGCGTTGTTTTAATAACAAGTGTCTTTTAAAAAGCATTGGTTCTCGCTGTGTGAACTCGAAGAATTTGTTACTGTTTTTTTCTATGAATAGGTGGAAACAATGCATTATAAATTAGGTTTTTTGAAAACACCAATGTGTTTAAAACATGCATATGAAAGTGCCAAAATTTTTCAATAGTTTAATGTTCGACCTTTTCCAAGAAATAACTTCTGTTTTATATTAATTCTCTTCTGAGGTAATCCTGTACGGTACCGAAAGAATAGTTATATACAGTTATTGACTCCAATTTTAAATTCTCCGATAAATAATTTTATAGGTCTTTTGGCAGCTTACCCGACTGATCATTTCGTAAAAAAAAACTAAACCACCTTGGCGGGTGAAAGATATTTAATTTGGAAAAAATTAGGCTTTCTGACCAGGTCCTCCTATATCAGGTGGTTCAAACACCGATAACGTAACAGCTATGCTTGAATGTCATAGGTTAGAATCCCACCGGTCTCACAGAGGTTTTTTACCATTGGATTGATTAAAAATAGTCTCATCTCTCAGAATTTCGGTCATATTTCCGTATGAGTCGAATGGTGTTCAGTGTAAACTGTTGAACAATAAATGTTGCCGCTGTTTATTATTTAAGATCAGGCTAATTATAATTAAGAATAATTCTTTTTCCAATACTTCATTTAGCCAATTCCGGTCAACGGTACCTAACACACGATACTACAGTGATCCGTGTTCACAAAATGCTCATTTAAAAAGCAGATCAATAGAACTGTCCAGTTTCAGGTAGGTGTGGGTGACCGACTGCACGCTTTCAATGCCCGACGCAGAGAGTTTGCTTGTCTGATCAAGTCGTTGATTTCAGCGGTCTCGTGACCTCAGCAACGATCGGCAGAGTGAATGTAGATGAGGAGAAAACTGATACTTATGTCAGAACTTCTATTTGGCGTCAACGTGCCAAGTCGGCTAACAAAGAAGGTCCACTTATGGATGTGTGAAAGACCCACTTATGGACATTTGCAAGTCAGAAACGGACAAAAACACATCGTCGCATCATTTTTTACGGTTCTGTGAGGGTAGAGATTTGCATAATAAATATGTAGGCATCCCAAAACATACCTTCCAAGTCTTCTGTCGTGTCACTATTTTCGGTTGCCTAAAAAAAAGGCGAATTTGCTAACGTCAAATTAGCAGTAAGTTTAGAATCATAGTTTTACAAATAACTAGTCCTTAGAATGTGCCTAAAACAACTGGCGTTAGTTGCAAACCAAAAACCATTCGTTTTCTGTGCGCTCATGCCCAAATTTAAGGTATCTGTCAACCAGCAAGGGCATTTTTTAAAATTATTTCACTCTCATTGAAGCGCTTCTTGAAAAATCCAACAAGGTCCCAAATTTTCGAACATAGCTCTGGCATTATTATATCTGTACGTTATCAGCGTTGAAACGCTGATCGACCTAGTTGCCGAAATAAGCTTGTGGATATGGGCAAGTCAGATCTGTTTGTCTCTCATGGCACCAAATACTGCAGATTGGACAATTCTCATCTGCATATTATATTATTTTTCAAATCTTTATAACCATTCTTGGATGTACGTAAGAGAAGCGGAAATTACCTCCTCAGCCTCTACCACCTGCGGCTTCCTTTCCGACCAACTCTCTGGGGTCACTGAACTTAGAGATTCCTTTGTAGTCCTGGTAAGTGCGCTTGTATCCTTGGCAATCACATCCCCCTTGTCCGTCAAGTCGACTGTCCGGGATGTAGATATCTGTGATCTCGGACTATTCAAGCACTGGCTAATCCCAGATGGCAGTTCAGTAAGGAAAGCACTGGGGCTATCCTCATCATCAGCGTCATCTTCAACGTTGACCGAGCGGTGCGTGTCACACTCGACTTTGCTGAGCATGCTAGGCCGACTGGCTGCCGAATTGAGAATCATTTGTCTGCACCACTTTGCCTTGGATTCACCTGATTCATTTTCACTACCTTCTGGGCTTGATTAACAAACAGTTGGATATCATTACGCAAGGATTTTAAACCAGTCAGGCGACTTCGAAAACTATAAATGCCATTCCATTTAGTGTAGAATTCGAAGAGGACGTGACTATTTTACCAACTTGGTACAAGAAGAATAAATTTGCTTGCGTTTTTGACAAAATATATTTGAATTCACAAGGGCATCAAAAATCGATCGACAAAATTCATAATGCTGTAATGGTCATTTTTAACCACGTGTGATTTTTGCAGACGCCTGAAAAAAAACATGCATTAAAAATCCTGCGTCGGGCTGTTTCTGCAGTATCTTGTGATTACGCTATACGAAAATCAATTATTACAATCGCACAATCGCGTAAAACAAAACAAAAGCCTGGGGTTTCTGACTTTCTTGGTGCTATAAATAACCTACAGTTACCCAAACTCACTTAAACAGTCCTCCTAATCAAAAACGCAGTTTAGAAATTTGGTGAAAATTTCACGAGGTTGATCAGTAAATCTACGTTTATACACACAACCTATGCTACCTAAAGGACCAGATACGTTTTTCGACGATGTTCTACCAATACATGACACAGCTGGGAGGATTTTGACTATCAGGAGCTCTAAGTTAAGTCTATGGTGAATAATTCCACCTGATTTACTCCGAGTTATCGAATTATTTCTGAGATGAAAAAATCAATTTAAAATTGGAGTTATTCCCAGAAAGTGCTCGGAGAACGCTTAGGACCCACCGATGAGCCGGACTCCCGAAGAAGCACGTGCCTAAGCTTTCAGCTGGTACGTGTTCGGTCAGTAAGCTATATATTAAAACTTATACAAATATTGGTTTTCTTAAAAGACGTAAAAGGGAATTACGGGCAGTATTCTGAAAATGAAAAAAAGACTTCAATAATTACTACACCATGAATATGTAAAACACCAGATTTTATCTTTACTAAAATAAAAAAAATAGACAATGAAATAACCAACCTTTAAAGCATGCGTTTAAGATCATTTAATTTTAACTTCCAATTACTTGCTGCAGAGTTGCAAAAAGATAAGTTTCCCATATCTTAGCGAAAATTTTCACGTAATGCAGGAACCTATTCTAGAATGTTTATAGATAAATATCATGTTTATTTAATGTCCATATTATCAGTTAAAGGCCTTAATTTTTGCCTATAGCTTTCGGTTTATAGTTCAGGTGTTTCAACATTTCCATGAGACCTGATATGTGGTTTATTGTTAGAGATCAACACTCGTTCCGATTTGGATAAGATTTTCACAAAAATGGCTATTGATCAAAATGAATAATCAAACGTCAAAAAACTTACGAAAGTTTTATGGGTCTGTAGAGGTCAATTATAGGAGAGTTACTTGAAGACTGGCTACAGGGCCTCGACAAATTCTCGGATGTTTGCAGCTCCAAATGAGTTTGAGATTTCTGAAAAAACGGTAGGCTTTTACAAATTTAACCAACAAGAAATGTAATTACTTAACTGTGGACATAAATATTGTACTTATAAACTGATTTTTTTGGACAGATTCGTATGCTGACACTTACCGTTTGCGAGTGAAAGACTCCATCCACGTACTCAAGGAGATTGTGAACATAGAGTTTAACCGTTTTCGAGTACTCAAATCTCCCAACGCAATAAGTGATCTTTGGAAAAATGTCGACTCCTTTGTTTTCCCCTGTGTTTCCACCGACTTTGGAGGGAAATGCGACTGTCATGTTCTAAAATAGCTTTAAAAAATGTAGTATGCGAGGTTTCGTAAAGCATTTTGCGTCAGAACATAACCGCAAAATCTTGTTATTGAGGAAACAACTGGAAAGCAGGTGACAGCCCCAATGTCGAAATGTCCGTCAATTGGATTTAAAATTTGCAATAGTCCGGTTTTTGATGAATTCGACCCATTTATTTAGCAAAATTACTGTTTTTTAAACTGAACTAATCATTTGAGTTCGGGAAGCAGTGAGTCAAATGAATCTTTGTTCGAATTTTTAAATCCTACGCTTTGTAAATTGTCCCCCCAAAAGATCGCCAAGATAGCAAATATGTTCTAATCTGATGTGAAAATTATCCAAATTATCACTCGCCACTCAAATTTGCCCCTCGGAGTCAATTGCAAGTCAGAATAGTTGAAGTCATACTTTTAGTACACTCATCTGCGCTTGTCAGAATCCTCAATGTTAAAATGTGATAAGATGGCACCGTATTCCATGAAGATGAGAACTCCCAATAGCCATCAAACGTTGTTGCTAAATGTTGTTCCGCATGCCTGTGAGCATGGCACCAACAGAACCAACCCCGTTACTGTCATCTCATCTTAACGCGCGCACTTATAACCTGTGAATTCCCCACTAAACACTGCATGATTTCAAGGATTAAAACTTGACCGACTGAACATACGTTATTATATTGAGATTTTGAACCACATCACTAGAAATACAGAAGATGACCTAACTCACGAAGTTTCGTGAGTGAAATATGTGTCTAACTTGGCCTATAACTTATGTTATTATTTTCATTTCTTGGATTAACTCGAGGCTCACAAAACCTTTTACTTAAAGAAAATGCAACTCAAATCTGTTTTTTAAAAGGAAAGCTGATCAGATTGGAGTGAAATTGACAATTTTCGGATATTCAAGTAAATTTATCCGCTATTTAATATATCAGATCAAAGCTTGTTACTCAGAGGCATTGTGCAATGAAAGACAACTAATAATAAAGAATGGTTTCAAATAAAATCTCTTAAGAAACCGGCAAATCAAATCCAACCATATTAAAGGTCAGGTGAAGCAAAGTATGAGAAACCGTATACATTTCAAGAAAAAGGAGCTAACTCAGCATCCAAATTTTAGCTTTATAGAGTTATTATGTTTTTTGATACCAAACGAAGTAAAAATTTTGTTTAGCAGGATATTTTACCACACAGATCATTGGAAAGAGAGAAAAAACCTATATATATATATATCAGGGTATAATTTCTGAAATATATTAAGTCAGGACATGGTGTCAGGTGATCTGACATATCTGTTTTAGGGTCCACTATCGAAACCGCATAGGTGCGCTGGGGACCCACCGAGAGCCGAACCCCTGTTGCTGTATGTCACACAGCATGCAGATACATCGGCGAAAACACGTGTCTAGCTTTTAGCTAGTATCTATGGCGGAAGTACGGTATGAACGTCTTTGTCATATAAAATTCATACTAATTTGTAGTACTACGTTTGTAGAATGGGTATGACGTGGTTATTCCACAGTGGTTGATTGTCTTCGACCCAAATGTTCATTGAATCAGTCTGACCTCTAAAAAGCATGTCCGAATCACCTGACTCATGTCTGTCATTTAATAATTTCAGAAATTATTTACCTGATATTCTCTGGAGTCCATATCCAGAAACGCATAGAGCAGCTGGGGACCCATTGAGACCGAACCCCTCGTTGCTGTGCACGCAGCAGTGAGGAATATATACATGTCAAACAATCGTATGACACTCACTGATGGTTAGGATCACACTTTGATCCCATTACGTCCGCCCGCCAGCTAGCCACTGGCGATAAACGAACGTTGTGTCATCAGACACATGCCACATATATATTATATGTATACGCTTGTTTGACATGTATATATTCCTCACTGCACAAGGCATATGACGTACTGATGATCGGTAACGACTGTGAAACAGCTGTCACGTCTTGCCTGTTGCACCTATAGCAATATTACCTATAATATGCATGTCATAGTCTACGACACAACGTTCGTTTATCGCCAGTGGCTAGCTGGTGGCGACGTAATGATCAAGTGTGATCCTAACCACATCAGTGACGTGCATGATGTTTACATGCATATTCCCACCGCACAGGGCATATGACGATGATGATCGGTAACGACTGTGAAAACAGCTGTCTACGTCTTGGCCTGTTGCACCCATAGCAACATACCCATAATATATATGACGTGTCTTGGCGACACAACGTCGTTTATCGCCAGTGGCAGCTGCGGGCGGACGTACGATCCAGTGATCCTAACCACATCAGTGAGCGTCATACGATTGTTTGATATGTATATATTCCCTCACCGCACAGGGCATATGACGTACTGATGATCGGTAACGACCGTGAAACAGCTGTCTACGTCTTGCCTGTTGCACCTATAGCAACATACCTATAATATATATATATATATATATATATATATATATATATATATATATATATATATATATCGGGTAAATAATTTCTGAAATTATTAAGTGCGCAGGACATGGAGTCAGGTGATTCGGACATGACTTTTTTAGGGTCAGCCCGAAATTTCAATGAACCTTTGGGTCGAAGACAATCAACCACTGTGGAATAACCACGTAATGCCCATTCTACAAACAAGTAGTACTACAAGTAGTATGAATCTTATATGACAAAGACGTTATACCGTACTTCCTACATAGATACTAGCTAAAAGCCCAGACACGTGTTTCGCCGATGTTTCTGCTGCTGTGTGACACAGCAACGAGGGGTTCGGCTCCTCAGTGGGTCCCCAGCGTTCTCTATGCGGTTTCTGGTATATGGACTCCAGAGAATAATCGGGTAAATAATTTCTGAAATTATTAGGGTGCAGGACATGGAGTCAGGTGATTCGGACATGACTTTTTAGGGTCAGACCCGAAATTTCAATGAACATTTGGGTCGAAGACAATCAACCACTGTGGAATAACCACGTAATGCCCATTCTACAAACAAGTAGTACTACAAGTAGTATGAATCTTATATGACAAAAGACGTTATACCGTACTTCCGACATAGATACTAGCTAAAAGCCCAGACACGTGTTTCGCCGATGTTTCTGCTGCTGTGTGACACAGCAACGAGGGGTTCGGCTCCTCAGTGGGTCCCCCAGCGTTCTCTATGCGGTTTCTGGTATATGGACTCCAGAGAATAATCGGGTAAATAATTTCTGAAATTATTAAGTGCAGGACATGGAGTCAGGTGATTCGGACATGACTTTTTTTAGGGTCAGACCCGAAATTTCAATGAACATTTGGGTCGAAGACAATCAACCACTGTGGAATAACCACGTAATGCCCATTCTACAAACAAGTAGTACTACAAGTAGTATGAATCTTATATGACAAAGACGTTATACCGTACTTCCGACATAGATACTGGCTAAAAGCTGGCTAGTATCTGGGATAATTACGATCATAAAATTCATACTACTTTTACTACGAAATGAGCATACGGAACGGGTATTCCACAGTAATTACTTCATGGTCATTCGAGGTCTATCGTAGTCACCCTGCTCCATGCCTAGCTTAATAGTACCCGACCCGATATCTCTGAATCCTCTACGAAACCACATAAACGACGCTGAAGGGTACTGATACGTTGCTGTCTGCTGGCACTATCTGTGCTATCGTAACCAAGATGACGACTATTTGCATCTTTAGTCATATGGGTCATACTGCAGTACTACTGTTTTATAGAATGAGTGCCATTCACGGTGATTGACTGATCGGCAAATGTTCGTGTGGCTTCAGTGTCTGTTTCAAAACTGTCACCGACCATGTCTGCACTGCTCGGTGAAATTTACCCGACCGTAGAATCCATGCATAAACGGTATTCCAGGCTCTTCGTGTGACCTGCAATACTATCGATGTCTATCTGTATTACGCTGAGTATCTGTGAAAACGTATAGCGTCTTTGTCATAGGTCATACTGTTCGACTACTGTTTGGGCTCAGGCGATCGATGTCAGTGATTGATATCTTCGACAAATGTTCGTGAAATTTTGATAAAAATCATCTATCTGACCTCCCTGTCTACAATATTTCGAGGTCTTGATTTCTCTGGGTCCATATGCCAGAGCCGCGCAGAGAGCGGCTGGGGGACCCACTGAGGAGCCGAACCCCTCGTTGCTGTGTCACACAGCAGCAGAAACATCGGCGAAACACGTGTCTGGGCTTTTAGCTAGTACCTATGTCGGAAGTACGGTATAACGTCTTTGCCATATTTATATATATATATATTAATGTGCGTAAAGATTCGAGGTCCCGTTATCTTATCGCGTTCATTATCTCCTGAAGAAGACGAAGAAGAAGAGGGGGCGAGTTCATGGACCAAATTGTATTTGTACTGACGTTTCGAAAGCCTTCTCGCTTCCATCATCAGAGTGAAGTGCTTGCTGCTCCTGGTGGTCTTGAGTTAGTCAGTCTTGCCACGTGCCTCATATTATATCCATGGTGGACGCGTGAACTTTGACCTGCCCGATCGCCGCTGACTTCCTTAGACCTCCCCGAGGTTGAACGCCGGCGGGCTCGCGTGACTGCTGTCCCCTTTGGAGCCGTCGTAGGTTTAGGCAAGGCAGCGTGCCTGTTGGCCTCCCCACGTCAATCAGCGGACTGAGCAGTCGTTGCTGCTCTCGTGAGTTGTTATCCGTTTTACGGGCGCATTCGTGAGGCAGTGTTTGACTTTGGTCATGTGACCTTCGGCCGCCACCCCGCTTTTCCGTGAGCCTGGGCTCTCGGTTCCGTGTGCTCGTTTGCCTTATTGGCCCTGGCCGAACTGATCCGAGCCGTGTACGAAGCGCCTGGTAGGCGGGATGTAAGTCTATAGCTCGGTTGAGTGTGCCAGTCGAGGACCAGCTCTCGAGCACCAATCTGGCCATCTTCTCATTGGCTCGGCCAATCACCCTTGTTTTGTCAAAGGCGAAATCATGGTTCAGCTGTTGTGCGTCTGAGTACGAAGCAAAACTGAGTAACCTTTTGATGGACAAGGAATCCTATGTGCCATCGACTACCAGTGACTTCAAAAAGCTCGCGAACAGCATTAACAAGACGGTCGACAAGCTAAGGAAGGTGGGAGCTCTCACGCGAAGAGAAGCGATGGCCACAAAAGCCACCGATTCCGCGATGGCACGCTTCTACGGCCTGCCGAAGGTTCACAAGCCAGGAGTGCCCCTACGCCCCATCGTCTCCTTACGTGGCACCCCAACCTTTGGGCTGTCAAAGTGGTTGTATCAGAGACTTTGTTTCCTAACCAAGGATTCGAAGTGGACAGTGAAGTCAGCTGACGAGTTCTTAACGCGCATCAAACATCTTGAAGTAGAGGCAGACGAGGTGATGGTGTCCTTTGACGTGATCTCGTTATTTACCTCTATCCCACCCGCATTGGCTATCGAAACTATCGACGGCTTTCTCCAGGAAAAATATAACGAGACTGACCAAAAACTCAAACGAGTGCATATCATCGAACTCCTAGAACTGTGTCTTAAGACGTTCTTCACATTCAACGGCCAGGTCTACTAGCAAAAAGAAGGGGACGCCAATGGGCTCGCCTCTGTCTGGACTAATTGCCGAAGCAGTTTTGCAGTTTTCGACTTGAACTGCACATCAAGCCCGTATTTTTTGGCTCAATCTGCCATTCAGTCGACCGAAGTTCTGGGCCAGATACGTCGATGACACGTTCGTCATAATCAAGAGGAGTCACTTGCAGGCTTTCAGGGCATTGTTGAATTCAATCTTTCCTGACATCCAGTTTACCATGGAGGAAGAAGTCAACAATCAGTTGCCCTTCCTTGACGTCCAAGTTACAAAACTGGCAGACGGGAAGATAAGGACAACGGTCTACCGTAAGGCAACCAACACTAGGCGTATCCTCCATTTCCGAAGCAACCACCCAGTTGGCCACAAACGCAGTTGTGTCAGAACCCTCTTCCGACGTGTCCAAACACACTGCAGCGACGACAGTGGGAAGAAGAGGAGATGGAGTACTTACATGCCCTTTTTACAGCCAACGGTTATCCAAAGTCCTTCATCCGCAAATGCCTCAGGAAGCCTCAGTTTGAGCGGTCGAATGAAGAGAAGCCAAAGTTTTGGTTCGCAATCCCCTATGTGAAGAACGTTTCAGAGGCGACTGCAAGAATCCTTAAACCTTTTGGGATTGGCGTGGCTCATAAACCAGAATGCACTATCAGACAGCAAGTCATGAAGCCCAAAGACCCGCTACCAGTGACAGAACAATCAGCAGTGGTCTACAGCATACCATGCCAAAATTGTGATGCAAGGTATGTTGGTGAAACGGGCAAACGCCTGGGCACAAGGTTGCATGAACACCAACTTGCAATCAACCGCAAAGACAAGTTGTCTTTGGTTTATGGTCACGCACAACAGCTGAACCATGATTTCGCCTTTGACAAAACAAGGGTGATTGGCCGAGCCAATGAGAAGATGGCCAGATTGGTGCTCGAGAGCTGGTCCTCGACTGGCACACTCAACCGAGCTATAGACTTACATCCCGCCTACCAGGCGCTTCGTACACGGCTCGGATCAGTTCGGCCAGGGCCAATAAGGCAAACGAGCACACGGAACCGAGAGCCCAGGCTCACGGAAAAGCGGGTGGCGGCCGAAGGTCACATGACCAAAGTCAAACACTGCCTCACGAATGCGCCCGTAAAACGGATAACAACTCACGAGAGCAGCAACGACTGCTCAGTCCGCTGATTGACGTGGGGAGGCCAACAGGCACGCTGCCTTGCCTAAACCTACGACGGCTCCAAAGGGGACAGCAGTCACGCGAGCCCGCCAGCGTTCAACCTCGGGGAGGTCTAAGGAAGTCAGCGGCGATCGGGCAGGTCAAAGTTCACGCGTCCACCATGGATATAATACGAGGCACGTGGCAAGACTGACTAACTCAAGACCACCAGGAGCAGCAAGCACTTTACTCTGATGATGGAAGCGAGAAGGCTTTCGAAACGTCAGTACAAATACAATTTGGTCCATGAACTCGCCCCTCTTCTTCTTCGTCTTCTTCAGGAGATGATGAACGCGATAAGATATATATATATATGATAGACTATAGCTATGATACATATGTGATAAGACAAGGGGAGACCGGAATGGCCATTTCTGGCTTATTAGCCGTCATCAGCCAGTCATACCCAATCCCAAGTGTGGCACACCTGGGATTCGAACCCGCGACCTTTGGTATTTGAGTCGAACGCTCTACCATTTGAGCCACGGGCTCGTTGTTTTGTCGGTTGTGATCGGGAATATGATGATAGTGTGGGGCTCACCGATCTGCTTAAGGAACATGCATGTTCCGTTGTGCCCTGGAGCTCAGACTAGAGCCCTCGCAGGCGGTCGCATAGCGACGTGTAGCATATGATGGAATGGAACCGACAAAGACAAGGGAGACCGGAATGGCCATTTCTGGCTTATTAGCCGTCATCAGCCAGTCATACCCAATCCCAAGTGTGGCACACCTGGGATTCGAACCCGCGACCTTTGGTATTTGAGTCGAACGCTCTACCATTGAGCCACGGGCTCGTTGTTTTTGTCGGTTGTGATCGGGAATATGATGATAGTGTGGGGCTCACCGATCTGCTTAAGGAACATGCATGTTCCGTTGTGCCCTGGAGCTCAGACTAGAGCCCTCGCAGGCGGTCGCATAGCGACGTGTAGCATATGATGAGAATGGAACCGACAAAGACAAGGGAGACCGGAATGGCCATTTCTGGCTTATTAGCCGTCATCAGCCAGTCATACCCAATCCCAAGTGTGGCACACCTGGGATTCGAACCCGCGACCTTTGGTATTTGAGTCGAACGCTCTACCATTTGAGCCACGGGCTCGTTGTTTTGTCGGTTGTGATCGGGAATATGATGATAGTGTGGGGCTCACCGATCTGCTTAAGGAACATGCATGTTCCGTTGTGCCCTGGAACTCAGACTAGAGCCCTCGCAGGCGGTCGCATAGCGACGTGTAGTATATGATAGAATGGAACCGACAAAGACAAGGGAGACCGGAATGGCCATTTCTGGCTTATTAGCCGTCATCAGCCAGTCATACCCAATCCCAAGTGTGGCACACCTGGGATTCGAACCCGCGACCTTTGGTATTTGAGTCGAACGCTCTACCATTTGAGCCACGGGCTCGTTGTTTTTGTCGGTTGCGATCGAATATGATGATAGTGTGGGGCTCACCGATCTGCTTAAGGAACATGCATGTTCCGTTGTGCCCTGGAGCTCAGACTAGAGCCCTCGCAGGCGGTCGCATAGCGACGTGTAGCTATGATAAATGGAACCGACAAAGAGACAAGGGGGCCAGGTTGGCCATTTGGGTGTGACTTGACCCGTACAACTAAACCGAAACCATTCGGAATTCCTTGTCTTTGATAGGTTCCGTTCTGTCATCTTTAATATGCGAGCTTTCTGATCTGGCTCCAGGCACAACGAAGTATGCATCATTCGCAAGCGAATCGTGACCTATCGTCATATTCCCGATACAACCATTTTGCAGGCTTCCGTAATCTCAAATGGTAGGCGTTCATTTGAAAGCCAAAGGTCGATGTCCCAGGTTATTCACTTCGCACTGAATTGTGCGCAACTTTGACTGATGACGACTATAAGCGATGACCCGTTCAGGTTCTTCATGATGCTTTGTCGGTTCCGTTCTATCGCTATGCTACACATCACTATGCGTCTCTGAAACTCGAGCCAACTCCACAACAATTGTCATGTTCCTGCGAATCGACTCATCATATTCCCGATCTGACTCGATATTCTTTGAGCCCGATAACTCAAATGGTGGGCGTTCGACTCAAACCACCAAAAGATCATTAACCCAGTATTAATTAGTATGACTGACAATCTTCCAGAAATATTCGGTGCCATAAATCGTCGTTCAATCATATCTTACACGTCGCTATGCGGCCGCCTGCGAGGGCTCTGGTCAGGCTCCGGGGCGCAACGGAACGATGCATGTTCCTTAAGCGAATCCGGTGAGCCCCATGCTATCATATATATATATATATGTATAATCAAAATGTCAGGAAAGATTTGTTGCTGGTCTGAGGAAGTTTCGCTCCAGAAGGTTAACTGTTTTTAAAAACTTAGGATTCCAGGTTTAAAAATATGTTGGATGGAATCGCAGCTGCAACTTTGACTGAACTCCGCACGTTTCCAAAATTATCCAAACAGGTTCATCTACATCAAGTAGATAAGGATGACTCATATGCTCAGAGTAATGTGCGAGTGCTAGTAAAAATATGATACTGAACGATTACAATCCCAATAGAGATCCATGGCCCTGTGTTTCCAGAGGCCCAACCTAAAGCAAGCCTTGAAAGATCGCTATTTACGCTGTAATTTAGTTCACTTAAAAAAGGCGGTTTATGCAACTCATTAAAGATGCATGGTGAAACAATCTGAAAGCGAAACTTTTACTACAATCTTGATGCCTCTCTTGCTGCTTGAACGTCTTATATAAAGAAGATATTGATGGATAAAGCTATGAAAGTCTTCATTTTAACTCGTAGAAAGCCTATAACCCCAACGAAGACATGACGCACAACAGTACGTGCCGGTGAGCACCTGCGACTTATTAGCACCAATCCCAAACAATACGAATAGACATCTACAAACTTCAGATGTGGAGTTGAATTAGAGGTCATATATTCTAATTTTCAAATTCTCTTTTCGAAATTGACGAACTCAAATTGCTATTTTCAGACCGAGATGGAATGTTGTTACCGAACTCAGAGCATAGCTCAAGCTGAAGCCATAAAATACCGAGATTACGATGCCAGAATACAACCTTTTGCAGAGCAGTGTCCGAAAATGCAGGTCGTTTGGTGTATGTGACGGGACGTGTGTCGCGGCAGTCGAACGTGCGTGTGCAATCCCGTTTGAATGCGGGTGGTTTGGAAAGAGTTTTCTGTTCGGTGCAGTTGCGTTTTGACGAATGGGCTTGCGCTTTGAACTCCGGTATTCTTCACATGGGTTGGCGATTGATTCGGTATGTAAAGGGAGAAAGGCCGAGGCCTTTGAAGCCAATTTAAAGAGACCTGTCAAATGGTCGTCATATGTAACATGGCAATTCAAAGTCCAGGTATTGGGGAAATGAGCGTGGGCCTTTGGGTACACTATTTTAAAGCTTGGGGAATTAGAGATTGGTGATTACCCAGAGAAACCGTGTGGGTTGCCGATGTTAAAGAGGTGATCAGAAAATGGGACAGATGGTGGCATTATCGGGGGTTAAAGTTAAGTCCTCGTTGTCGGGGCTCGTTTTGAGGCTTGTAAAGGCTGTGGGGTTCATTTTGAAGCTTTCCGGCGATGGTGACATCATGGAAGGTCTTGGGGCGTTTGTGGGTTGGCCAGTCGTTGGAGGGAGGGCATTCGATTAAGCGCCAACGGACGGTTTCGGTGGGTGGGCGTCGGGTTGAGGTCGTGGCGGAGGATTCGTTTCGAAGGTCAGGAGATTGCGACAGTCACGTCATTGCATGGTGCAGGGTGGGTCGCGCAAAATGTCTATAATGAAAGAAATTTAGATTCCACTTAGGCGGGTTGGATATGAGCTTTGACTTCATTTGAGTGGTGCTCCTTTTCACTGTTGAGACCATCCTTATCTTGAACTGTCAGAATCTACAGAATTATGCAACATCTTTAGTGCAGCCTAACAGATGTTCAAAATCTAAGCAAAGTGATGTTCCTCGAAAATCTGATGGCATGCAACACAACCATTGCGCACTTCACCAATTTCAGTGGTGAGAGGATAGTTTAAGGTGGTCATCAGCAGCACACAACAGTCCTTTGGATGTCCACATCTTGTAAAGAGCTTCACCGTTGAAAAGCTTCCACCGTCAGCAGGCTACATATAGGTTGCCTATAGCGAAGTATTGTACAATTCCACCGACGTTGAACCGCAAAAGCCACTCCTCCAACCAGAGTTAACTTGATCTGCGTTCATCTTCATTGGCTGGGGCTTTGGATTAAATTTCAAGATTTTTCATGTCGTCAGCGCGAAATTTCTGCAAAATCACGAGTTTAGATCCACAGACACAGTTGACCAATCGAGCAGCTTTGAAAGCAGCATAGTACTCAAACATGAGGAACCCTCTCGACCGCAGCAAAACTCCGGCCTCTCTCTTGACCGATGCACACAATCATTAGTGTCAACCCACGAGGAAGTTTTCAATCAATTAGGAGCTACCTCTGATTCCAATTCGTTCAAGCTTGTACAACCGTCTCTGGTGCAGCAAATTATCGAAGAGCCTTCATCGTGAGTCGGCGCAGGTTGTGTGCATCAGCCAAGAGAAATCAAGATGTGCTGCGGTCGAAGTCGAGTTCCTCAGGGTTCAGTACTGAATGTCAATACTGTTTTAATATGCGTGGTCGATTGTGTCAGGAATCTTGATTGTAGGCCAAGCAATTTTTTGCCGACAAAAATAAAATCTGGAATTTAATCAGAAACAACGACGAAAGATAAATTACAGGTCAACCTCAGTTGGAGAGTGGTCGAATCATTAGCTTTGCGGTTCAACGTCGATAAAATCAGCACAATACTTCCTTTCAAACTGCCTGAATCTACCAAAGATAATTTCTCAACGATGAAAAGCTTTCGTTGATAAACAAGGACATGATGTGCTGACGATCCTGCTAAGCCTCATCGTACCTAAAGTGGCGAAAGGCGCAATCGCGGTGCTGCATGCCATCAGACTCGAAACTTGATTTCGATGAGATATAGCTACGCTAAAGGGGTTTTGGAACGTTGCTTTCAGTGAAAACTGCGCGTCAGCAGCCAAGACTGAATGTGCGCGAGTTCTTCATCTCTGTCCAGGTGGTTTAAACCGTGATGCCCTCCTTGAGACGTTGTGATATCACGCCATCTGCTGGAAGCGTAAAGGAACCTTTGACAGTTTTATGTTCCCAAAAGGAAACGACCTGCGATGAAATTTATCTTAACCCTCAAGATTCATGCATCACTTGTCATATTTTATGACCGCCTTTTACCATCATAACCCACGGTTTCTTTGTGTACCGCACTTGATTTTACGTTACAAATGGGGTACTTATAGGCCTTTGCCAATTTTCACTCAATAAAATGAATTGAGATTCAGTTGAGAGAGTCATGAGAGGCGATATGAACTGCTCTCTGTCTTCCGGTGGCGGGTCCACCTCTGAAACAGATGCAGCAAATTTGTTGTGCAGGATCTTCTGAACCCATGATGACGGTTGAATATCAGCCGACTGGGTGATATAGATCGTACTGGCCGGAAGTTGGCGGTGGTGTGGCTGTTCGTGCTCGGCCCGGTCGCGGTGGTTTCCGAAGCACGGTTCTGGGTCGCTTAGGTTTTAACGTGGCGGTACCGACGCCGCCGGTTGCGGGAACAGGACGTTCGGGTGGAACATTCATTTCTAAAGGCTTACTGCCAATAGTTGCGTTGATAAAATCAACACTGATTTACTTATGCTCACGTTGGAGCTGCGCGCGGCAGATGAAGTTTTTCTGCCATCCAAGGCGGTTTCATGTGTTTTGGCCCCACAAAGCTTCCTGACCCTAGTATTTCAAAATGTACACTTTTAGAACGATCAACCATAAAAGAGACTTAGGTCTAAGTTACACGAATAACTAGCATTATCGCCTCATGCAGATCGAATTTTCTGCAAAGGCTGCACAGATATGCGGTTTTATATCACATAATTTCTTCCTTCCGGAAATAAAGTTAAACCTGTACCGCATGTTTGTTCTTCCTATCCTAGAATACTGCTGTCCCCTCTTTGGGCTGATGAACGCCTCTGACCGCAGTAAAGATTGAAAAAGTTCAGAGGGTTTTTACTCGAAGACTATTTTCTCTTATACGGATAGATGCCAGTTAGCAAACATTAAATTTCTGCTGAGTAAGAAGACTCGAAGCCGGTCTCTGCTTCCTGTTTCGCGTTAACTCTGGCCCAAATCTCCCACGAATTAACGCTCTCACTCCGGTAGATCGACCCTATGCCACTCGTAATTCCTCCATGATCATTTCACTGCCGTAGCTCCACAACTAACCGGTGTCAGTTTGCCTCCAAATATGCTTTCATATGGAATAACTTCCACTGCAAATTAGGTTGTCGTCTACATTAGCTATTTTCAAAACTAAATTACGCAAACATTTAACTTCGGAAGATATAAAGTCCTTATTGTCTGTTTCCTTCCCAAACTCGCATTTTTGGATTTTGAAAAGGGTCCTCCTGGTATTTGAGGCAGCTCCCTTGATATTATATTGGTCTCTTATTATATTTCCATCATGCCTCTGCAGAGTCAATATTTTGCATTCACGTTTTTCTTCCCACTCCTTTTAAACTAGCATTGCCAACTGTTGACAACCTTAATACTTACCTCTGAATTTGCAACCCGACGATAGTCTCCGGGTTCTGTTGATGATTGAGGCGGGTTCTGATGGTTTCGCCTCTTTGGTGATGGACTATGACAGTCAGCAAGGTCGCATCTCGATGATGATCTCGTGACCTCTACTGTCCTCTTCGTTTCGACCATGTTGTCTACGATGAGTTCGTCCTCTCTCACCTCCACTGTGATGTTTATAAAACAGCAGTCTCTGCGCTGCTATATTATCTCTCACCCGACAAGGAGCTTTTCCGAACCCTCATACGTTGTCAGCAACATCACAATACTATCCCATTGCATTGAGCTATTATATTTAGTGAAGCAGTCTCCTATAAAATTGGCGGCTCGCCGAACTCCGCCTCGGTTAAACTCCTAGGGGTTTTACCTTCGTTTTCCAGTTCACCGTATACTGCCAAGATTGTTGACTTTGTGTTTAAAAATGTGCAAAGTCGTTTTTGAATCGAGATATGTTTTACCATACTACTCATTTCTGCGTTCATATGGATGCTCACATAGTGCAGCAATTATCCACTTTGTATTTATTTAAACCACGGTACTAAGTTTGTAATGATGGGGCCCTCTGGGCCTTGAAATATACAATTTATTTTGTTGTTTTATTCTCTGTTAATTTTTTGTAGTTCACAACATTGCAAAACTCCAGAGTTCCTTAGAGTTAATCGTCACCGAAATTGGTCGGGACCTGGTTTTGAGATCTGCACAATATTGCTTGGGGCAGGTCTATCGGCGCCTCTGCCGCGCCATATTGGCAGCGGATATCTGTTACAGCAGAGTCAATGGACAAGCAGAAAACAATTTTAACTATCGTTATTCTGCTATTTGTTCACCTCCCGCTAAAGCAGGGTGAAAAAGTTCAGTAAGCTTAACTAATGTCGCTTACGAAGACGAAAACATGTATGGGGTGTTTCAGCCTCCAGCAGAAATTCTCAGGGATGGAGCAGGAAATAAGGAATCTAAGACAAGAAATAGATAACTTTAAAAATCTTTATCTTGCCCAACTGCTAAAAAAGCTCCTGTTCGTAATAAACCTACTACAAAGCAAAATTCGTATTCATTTATAGCTTCTTCAAGCTTACATAAAAGTCAACTTAAACATATCGCGACTGCTGGACCCGGTAAACCAGAGGAATTTTTCGCTACTTCCGAAAGGAGCCCCATCTAGTCCTTTGCGCCACTCCACCGGTACTTAGTTCGGGTAGCATCAGCACTAATCTGGCTTTACCGCCCATCGCTACATCACTGGTAGACGTTGCACCAACATGCGATGTTGAAGAGGTTGGCGAGTTTGTAAAGCCAAAGAAGAAAAGGTCTAAGAAGAACAAGTCGTGCAGAGACTTGGCTCCAGCCTGCCCAACATCCGGCTCATCTGGACCTATCAGGCAAAGTGAGCTGGTTACCAGTACTCACTCAGCTGAAAGATCTGAGTTACAAACGGGCCCGTAGATTGAGTCGAAAACAGAATGTAGTCATTAAAAGGTGTCCCGGAGTCAGCTTCAATTATTCCCAAAGGGCAGAGTTAAACATGACTTGGAACTCCTTTCAATTGTATGCAAAAACGCTGCTGACGGACGGCGAGTCCATTCATATTCTCAAGGCATATAGAATAGGGAAGGTTCTGTCTACACCCGATTCAAATCCTCGACCAAGACCTCTTAAAATCATCTTGGAAAACGAAGCGCAGGCACAGCTCCTGCTACAGAAAAATCAACCCTGCAGGGGTCCGCATTCTGAAGTGTTTTTCAACCGGAATATGGGTTGAAAGAGCGAATGAAAATGCGACAGCTAATAATAGAACTGAAAACACGAAAAGACCAATGGCGAGGCAAATCTCAAAATAAAGGGATGGACAGATAGTTCAAGTGAAAAAGAGCATTTCTCTGGCCGAAGGCAGATCACCCTGACAGCCCTAACTGTCCCGTTTTCAGAAACCAAAAAACGTGCCCGCTTAAACTAATCGTCCTCAATGCCAGATCTCTGCTTAATAAGATGCCTTTGCTCCAGACTCTGGTTTTCATCCACCGCCCGGACATTGTAATAGTTACAGAGACATGGGCAACACCCTGTGTATCCGACTCCGAACTCTCTATTCTAGGCTACGCTTACATTCGGAATGATCGACACGAGGGCCGTGGCGGAGGAAGCTGTATCTATGTTAGGCAACCACTTACATTTTTCCATTGGACTATCGCCAATTTACCGCGGTAGAGGAGGCTGTTGGCTCCAGAGTAGATCTAAAAGATAACTACTCTTTACTCGTTGGTAGTGTCTATCGCCCACCCAATGCCAGCGAGGATTACGATCTTTGTCTCTCGCTGGCATTTCAGGCCGCAGCTGACTTAAAATCTGAAGTACTGCTTGATTGCAGGTGACTTCAATCTTCCTGAAGTTCACTGGTTTCCAACTTCCGGTCCTGCAAAGTTCGAAAGACCTGCTTGAGGCCATAGATATAGGCATTTGGGACCAGGTAGTTGATTTTTCCCACCCGAGGATCAAACATACTTGATCTTATTTTTTGTAGAGGTTGTCAGCCATCGTCAGTGTCACCTTTAGATCGCTTGGGAATTCTGATCACACTATAGTTCTTTCTGCACTAGAACTAGAGGCTGCCGAAAACGTTTTCCAAAAATATGGCTTTTTCCGTGATTTCAGATCAGCAAATATGAGGGGAATTGCTAACGCACCTAAATTCCACGACTGGACTAACTTGTTGCATGTTCGGATGTGAATGTTTGTACTGATACTACAAAGTTCTATGTCCACTCATCTCTCGTTTTATTCCCCGTAAAGAAAATAATTAATGTCAAGGATGAAGTCTACCTCCCTTTATCATTCCGCCGTAGACTGCGTAGACTCTCCCGTCGTTTTCATCTACAAAACGACACCTCCGTACTACCCTTGATCCAGCAAATCTTTGAAAGGCTAAGAGGCTGCCTGACGAAAAACGACAAGCCGATGAGGTTACCTTTGCCGAAAACCCTTCGTTAAATGTTGCGAAGCTCTTTTCGCGCACAGTAAAAACGCAGAGAAAAACGCAGCACCCCGTACTTCGAGACGCCTTAGGAAACCCAATAGCTGATGCTAAGTTGACAGCTGATAGCTTCAATGCTTTCTTGTCAAAAACGTTTAGTGAACATACTGTCGCCCCCTTTCCTAACATCCGGGTTTGGGACAGGTAACGTCCTCGAAACCATAACTTTTACCCTCTGGGACGTGACCGTAGCCATTCGGCGTTTTCGTCAATCATACAGTCCAGGGACCAGATGGCGTCCCGGTCAGCGTTTTAAAGGCGGATGCAAAACGATATATTTCCGTCCCTTCTGTAAAAGATATTTAATCTTGCTCTTGAAAGTAAAACTTTCCCTATTTTTATGGAAGAAATCGCACATAGTGCCTATTCCGAAAACACGGCCGACCTACGTCATTTGACGACTTTAGGCCAATAAATACACTACCAGCAGTCTCGAAGATCTTCGAGACCTTGATCAAAGACAAGATGATGTACCTAAGAGAATAACCTACTTAATGCGGCTCAGCATGGTTTCTCGAAAAAGGTCTTTAGTGACACTTATTTTTATTTTATTTATTTATTGCCAGTTTACAGGCAAGGTCAAAAATATATATACAGAAGAGAGTCAAGCTGACAGTGAAAAAACTCTGATCGTTGTTTCATGTGTTTTCAGGATAAAAACTGCAACATTGGATGGTTAAAGTTCTGGACAGGGACGCGTTAGCACGGGTGCGCGGTGAAGAACCTCTCCATTCAGTGTTACGGATCGGTATTCTGCACCAGCGAGCGTATGTCGGCGAGCGGCTGTTCGCTGTCGACTGAGAGAAATAAACCGATTGAGGTCGCAGAGGCCAGTAATTTTACCCCTCAGCATGAAGACCGGCACGGGATTCGGTCCGTGAACGCCACCAGAACCGAAGAGCTTCCACAGAGTCAGCACCCAACGGTTTTGGAAGGTGTCCTGAATGTAGAAAACTAGTGACAGTTCGCGTAAAACAAGTGATAGCTTTGCTGAATTTGGATACTTCTAGGTAGCTTATTCCAGATTGCTATAGCGTTTACCGAAAACTGTCGGTATCTAACCGTGCGTGCCAAAGGAAGAAATAAAATACATCTCGATGACTGGTTCGCCGAGAGTGGTCGAGTGCCTCAGAGATGTAAAGGGGTTAAATGTACGACTGTTTAGTAGTTTAAACAGTAAAATAGTCCTTCTGTAATCTACGAAGCCATAGCAGGTCAAGGCTTGTAAGCTCCCAGCGTTGTTGGTAGGACAGGTTTTCGGTGATCTGAATAGAAAGACTCCTGTTTTTGTTTTAAAAGAAGTGCTGGACTGAGAGTTCTTTCGTCTTTCGTTCACTGGCGTGCAGAAGACTAAATAGAAACGAGCAGTATTCCGACTAGGCCTGACATACACATTTTACAGAGGCCTGGTTCACAATTTTGACGGTTTTAAAATTTCTGACGAATAAACCCAGTAGTTTGGCGTGCTTTCGAGACAATCAGAGGTGCAGTGCTCTGACAGATTAAGACTACTAGAGCATGTTATGCCCAGATCGCTATAAACTCCGGGCACGTTTTAGATCATCGTGACCGTCTATGCTTAGGTGGGGTTGATGGTTATCGCCAATAACCATAACGGAGTGCCAAGAAGTGAGAGGCGTAATGCGGCTTACCACTGAGCAAAAGGTCCGTTTTAAACTCAAGCACGATGTTGCGATCAATCGGTTTATATTGCTAGGCAACTTTTACATCGTCAGCCGCGTTTCTGCCGTTGGATTGTAAACGGTTTACCGCAGTAGAAGAAGCTGTTGGCTCCAACTAGTTCTAAAATATAACGACTCTTTGCGTTTGTTCAATTCAATTCATTTCAGTTTTTGATAGGCATGGGCCTTTGAGTACCCTATTTGTAACGTAAAAATTAAGGTGCGGTATACAGAGAAACAGCGTGGGTTGCAAAGGTACACCAAAAGGCGGTCATAAGAATGGCGGAAATTGATTGCGACTCTTGAGTTGAGATAAATTCATCATCGGCTCGGAACCGTTTTGAAACATAAGGCTATCAGGTTCCTTTTAAAGCAGCGATGGTGACATCACAACGTCTTCAGGAGGGCATAACATGTTTTAACCACTCTGACAGAAGAAGAACTTGCGCACCTCAGTCTCGCCTGCTGGACACACCGGATTTCAATAGGTGACCTCTGAGATGGGTTGTGGCGGCAAATTCAAAGAAGTCCGAGAATTCCAGGCAACAATCAATCCCTTAATAACAATGCCGCGGAATGTCTGCAGGAGATCGCAAGCATTTGCCTATATCAAAGGGAACGATTTAAGGTCATTAAGGCGGGTTGGATATGGCAAAGGAGCTTTGACTTCTAACCATTTTGGTGGCTTTCCTTTGTACTCTTTCGAGGCAGTTCTGATCTTGAACTGTCCGATTTCAGGCTTACCAAAGCATATTCCAAATGCACGTGTGGATGTTCCAGGCGTCTGGTAAGTATTTCATCCGGAAGTCAGAATATGGAGCTGATTGTCTGGCACTAAATAATAGTTCAGCTCTCCCCAAGCTTTCTGTCATTACCCCGTTAGTCTTCCTTATAACCTAAGAAATTCTGCTAATTATGCCTCCTCCGCGATCCTCCCATGTAAACGCTCTCTTCTTTGCTTCTGTATATAGTTTTCTTTGGAATAACTTGCCAATTGAAGTGGAGTCGTTAACTGGTCTATCTGCATTCAAGCGAGACTGCATATTTATCTTAACACTGATTCTATTAACCTTTTATTTTCTATATCTTTTCTCTGGTAGCTTTCATGCACTCGGAGAAAGCGGCACCTACGGGGAATTCAAAGAGTGACCTCTCTTGAGAGCTAGATTTTACGCGTGTCGAGTCGCCTCACTTGAACTATGGTAATGTCCTGATATCACCCGTCCTCCAAACGATGACGTCATTCGGACGTACAAATTACCGGTGGTCCACAGTCTTTAAAATGCTACCGAATGTGTACTTCGAATGACGTCATTGTTTGGATGACTGGTGATATGAGAGAACATCATGGTTCACGAGGCGACTCGAGGTCGCGAAAATCTAGTTTCTAGAGGGTCCTTAAATTCCGATGGTCGCTCTCCGAGTCATGGAAAGCTACTGGGAAAAGATGAGGAAAATAAAGGTTAATAGAGATCAGTGTTAAGATAAATGTGCAGTCTTCGGCGAATGCAGATAGACTGGTTAACGACCTAATTTCGAATTGGCGAGTTTATTCCAAAGAAAGCTATGCTAGAAGCAAAGAAGAGAGCGTTTACACGTGGAGGATGCAGGAGGAGAAGTATAATTAAGGGTGCAGAATTTCTTAGGTTATAAGGAAGACTAACGGGGGTAATGACAATGAAAGCTTGGGAGAGTTGAACTATTATTTAGGTGTTGCATGCCATCAGTCGAGCCTTTTGGATTTCGATGAAGATCTCTGCTTAGACGTTTAACATTCATTAGGCCGCATTTGGAATATGCTTTGCAAGCCTGGAAACGCTGGACAGTTCAAGATCAGAACTGCCTCGAAAGAGTGACAGAGGAAAGCCACCGAAAATGGTTAGAAGTCAAAGCTCCTTGCCATATCAAACCCGCTAATGAATCCTAATCTGTTCCCTTTGAGTTATAGGCAAATGCTTGGTGATCTCCTGCAGACATTCCGCATTGTTAAGGGATTGGATTGTTGCCTGGAAATTCTCGGACTTCTTTGAATCTGCCTGCCACAACCCATCTCAGAGGTCACCTATTGAAACTGGGTGCGCCTATGTGCAGGCGAGACTGGAGGTGCGCAAGTTCTTCTTCTCTGTCAGAGTGGTTTAAAACATATTATGCCCTCCTGAAGACGTTGTGATGTCACCATCGCTGGAAAGCTTTAAAAGGAACCTTGACAGTTTTTATGTTTCGAAAACGAGGCCTGAAAGCTGTGAGGAATTTACCCCAACCCTTCAAGAGTGCGCGCACTGCTCATATTTTATGACCGCCTTTTGTACCTTTGCAACCCACGCTGTTTCTCTTGCATACCGCACTTAATTTTACGTTACAAAATAGGTGTACTCAAAGGCCCATGCCTATTTCCCTCAAAAACTGAAACAGATTGAATTGAACAAACGAGTAAAGAGAATCGTTAGTATTTTAGAAACTAGTTGGAGCCAACAGCTCTCTTCTACTCGCGGTAAATTGTCGATAATCCAGCGGCAGAAACGTACGCGGCTGACGATGTAAAAGTTGCCTAGCAACATAAAACCGATCAGATCGCAACATCGTGCTTGAGCTCTTACGGACCTTTGCTCAGTGGTGTCGCACATGGCGCCTACTCACTTTCTTGGCAAAAGTGGCTCCGTTATGGCTATTGGCGATAACCATCAACCCCACCTAAGCATAGACGGTCACGATCTAAACATGCCCGGAGTTTTAAAAGGACCTGGGCATATCATGCTCTGAAGTAGTCTTAATCTGTCAGAGCACTGCACCCTGATTGTCTCGAAAGTTTCACGCCAAACTACTGGGTTTATTCCCTCAGAAATTTAAACCGTCAAACAGTAGAATCCGTGGCTCTATAAAATGTATGTCAGGCCTAGTCTGGAATACTGCTCGTTTCTATTTAGTCTTCTGCACGCATGGTGAACGAAAGAAGATAGAATCAGTCCAACTTCTTTAAAAGGAGTTTTCTATTCAGATCACCGGAAACCCGTCCTACCTCAACAACGCTGTGAGCTTACGAAGCCTTGACCCGCTATGGCTTCGTAGATTAAGCAGAGCGGGACCATTTTACTGTTTAAACTACTAAACAGTCGTACATTTAACCGCTTTACATCTCTCTGAGGGCACCTCGACCACTCGGCGAACCAGTCATCGAGATGTATTTTTATTTCTTCCTTTGGCACGCACGGTTAGGATACCGACAGCTCTTTTCGGTAAACGCCATAGCAATCTGGAATAAGCTACGAAGTATCCAAATTCAGCAAAGCTATCCGCACTTGTTTACGCGAACTGCTCATAGTTTTCTGCATTCAGGACTCTTCCAAAGGCGTTGCGCTGACTCTGATGGAAGCTCTCTTCGGTTCTGGTGGCGTTCACGGACTCTGGAATCCCGTGCCGGTCTTCATGCTTCGAGGGGTAAAATTACTGGCTCTGGCGGACCTCAATCGGCTTATTTCTCCGGTCGACGGCGAACAGGCCGCTCGCCGACATACCTGGTGCGGAATACCGGATCCGTGTAACACTGAATGGAGAGGGTTCTTCACCGGGCACCTGTGTCACGCGTCCCTGTCCAGAACTGTAATTACTCAATAAGCTGCGGTTTTATCATCCTGGAAAACACATGACGAAACAACGATCAGGAGTTTTCGCTGTCGGCTTTGCTCTCTCTCGTAACATGTATGTGACCTTGCCTGTGAACCGGCAATAAATAAATAGTAATAAAAATAAGTGTCGCAAGACCTTTTCGAGAGCCATGCTTTGAGCCGCATTGAAGCAGGTTATTCTCTATTTGGGTGACGCATCATCTTGTCTTTGATCAAGGTCTCGAAGATCTTCCGAGACTGCTGGTAGTGTATTGTTTATTGGCCTGGGAGATGGAATCGACGACGTGGGTCACGGCCGTGTTTTCGAAATAGGCACTTTATGTGCTGATTTCTTCCCTATAAAATCAGGGAAAGTTTTTACTTTCAAAGAGCAAGATTAAATATCTCACAGAAGGGACGGAAATATACCGTTCCGCATCCGCCTTCTAAAACGCTTGACCGGGATGCCATCTTGGTCCTGGACTGTATGATTGACGAAAATGCCGAATGGCTGTCACGTCCCAGAGGGTAAAAGTTATGGTTTTCGAGGACGTTACCTGTCCCAACCCGGATGTTAGGAAAGGGGGCGACAGTATGTCTGCCTAAACGTTTTTGACAAGAAAGCATTGAAGCTATCAGCTGTCAACTTAGCATCAGCTATTGGGTTTCTAAAGGCGTCTCGAAAGTACGGGGTGCTGCGTGTTTCTCGCGCTTTTACTGTGCGCGAGTGAAGAGCTTCCGCAACATTTAACGAGGGCTTTTCGGCAAAGGTAACCTCATCGTCTTGTCGTTTTTCGTCAGGCAGCCTCTTAGCCTCTTCAAAGATTTGCTTGCTGGATCAAAGGGCGGCAGTACGGAGGTGCTCGTTTTGTAGATGAAAAACGACGGGAGGAGTCTACAGCAGTCTGACGGAAATGATAAAGGGAGCTGTCATCCTTGACATTAATTCATTTTTCTTACGGGGAATAAACGAGAGATGAGTGGACATAGAACTTTGTAAAAATATCAGTACAAACATTCACATCCGAACATACAAAAATAAGTTAGTCCAGTCGGTAGGAATTTAGGTGTGTTAGCAATTTTCCCATATTTGCTGATCTGAAATCACGGAAAAGCTATATTTTTGGAAAAACGTTTTCGCAGCCTCTAGTTCTAGTGTAAAAGAACTATAGTGTGATCAGAATTCCTAAGTGGATCTAAAGGTGACACTGACGATGGCTGACAACCTCTACAAAAATAAGATCAAGTATGTTTGATCCTCGGGTGGGAAAAATCAACTACCTGGTCCCACATGCCTATATCTACTGGCCTCAAAGTAGGTTTTCCAACTCTTGCGGACCGTAGTTGGAAACCAGTGAACTTTCAGGAAGATTGAAGTCACCTGCAATCAAGCAGTACTTCAGATTTAAAGTCAGCTGCGGCGTGAAATGCCAGCGAGGAGACAAAGATCGTAATCCTCGCTGGCATTGGGTGGGCGATGAGACACTACCAACGAGTAAAGAGTAGTTATCTTTTAGATCTACTCGGAGCCAACAGCTCCTCTACCGCGGTAAATTGGCGATAGTCCAATGGAAAAATGTAAGTGGTTGCCTAACATAGATATAGCTTCCTCCACCACGGCCCTCGTGTCGATCATTCCGAATGTAAGCGTAGCCTTGAATAGAGAGTTCGAGTCGGATACACAGGGTGTTGCCCATGTCTCTGTAACTATTACAATGTCCGGGCGGTGGATTAAAACCAGAGTCTGGAGCAAATGCAACTTAATAAGCAGAGATCTGGCATTGAGGACGATTGGATTTCCAAGCAGGCACGTTTTTGGTTTCAGAAACGGACGATCAGGCTGTTAGGGTGACTGCCTTCGGCCAGAGAAAATGCTCTTTTCACTTTGAACTTTCTGTCCATCCCTTATTTTGAGATTTGCCTCTGCCATTGGTCTTTCGTGTTTTTCCAGTTCTATTATAAGCTGTCGCATTTTCATTCGCTCTTTTCAGTCCATATTCCGGTTGAAAAACACTTCAGAATGCGGGACCCCTGCAGGGTTGATTTTCTCTGTAGCAGGAGCTGTGCCTGCGCTTCGTTTTTCAAGATGATTTCAGAGGTCTTGGTCGAGGATTTGAATCGAGGTGTAGATAGAACCATCCCTATTCTATGTGCCTTGAGAATATGAATGGATTCGCCGTCCGTCAGCAGCGTTTTTGCATACAATTAAAGGAGTTCCAAGTCATGTTTAACTCGCTCCTTTGGGATAATTGAAGCTGACTCCGGGACACCTTTAACGTTTACATTCTGTTTTCGACTCAATCTACGGCCCGTTTGTAACTCAGATCTTTCAGCTGAGTGAGTACTGGTAACCAGCTCACTTTGCCTGATAGGTCCAGATGAGCCGGATGTTGGGCAGGCTGGAGCCAAGTCTCTGCATGACTTGTTCTTCTTAGACCTTTTCTCTTTGGCTTTACAAAGCTCGCCAACCTCTTCAACGCATCGCATGTTGGTGCAACGTCTACCAGTGATGTAGCGATGGGCGGTAAAGCCAGATTAGTGCTGATGCTACCCGAACTAAGTACCGGTGGAGTGGCGCAAAGACTAGATGGGGATCCTTTCGGAAGTAGTGAAAATTCCTCTGGTTTACCGGGTCCAGCAGTCGCGATATGTTTAAGTTGACTTTTATGTAAGCTTGAAGAAGCTATAAATGAATACGAATTTTGCTTTGTAGTAGGTTTATTACGAACAGGAGCTTTTTTAGCAGTTGGGCAAGATAAAGGTTTTTTAAGTTATCTATTTCTCGTCTTAGATTCCTTATTTCCTGCTCCATCCCTGAGAATTTCTGCTGGAGGCTGAAACACCCCATACAAGTTTTTGTCTTCGTAAGCGACATTAGTTAAGCTTACTAAACTTTCAACCCGTTTAGCGGAGGTTAACAAATAGCAGAATAACGATAGTTAAAATTGTTTTCTGCTTGTCCATTGACTTGCTTAAAAAGAACCCCTGCCAATATGGCCAAGTGGGTAGAGGCGTCGATAGACGGTCCTAAGCAATATTGTGGTGCAGATTCAAAACTAGGTCCTGGACCAATTTTTGTGACGATTAACTTAAGGAACTTGAGTTTTGCATGTTAGAATTGCCAAAAAAATTAACAGAGAGTCATTTAAATAAATAAATAAATTGTATATTTAAGGCCCAGAGGGCCCCATCATTACAAACTTAGTACCGTGGTTTAAATAAATATAAAGTGGATAATTGCTGCACTATATGAGCATCCTTATGAATAGCAGAAATGAGTAGTATGGTAAACATTTCCGATTCAAAACGATTTGCCATTTTTAAAACAAAAGTCAACAATCTTTGGCATAAACGGTGAAGTGGAAAAAGACGCAGGTACCCTAGGTAAAATCGGAGGCGGAGTTCGGCGAGCCGCCAATTTTAAAAATAGGAGAAAAACTGCTTCACTAAAAATAATAGTTCAATGCAATGGGATAGTATTGTGATGTTGCTGACAACGTATGAGGGTTCGGAAAGCTCCTTGTCGGGTGAGAGATAATATAGCACGCAGAGATCTGTTTATAAACACCAGTGGAGGTGAGAGAGGACGAACTCATCTTAGACAACATGTTCGAAACGAAGACGGGACAGTAGAGGTCACGAGATCATCATCGAGATACGACCTTGCTGACTGTATAGTCCATCACCAAAGAGGCGAAACCATCAGAACCCACATCAATCATCAACAGAACCTGCAGACTATCGTAAGGGTTGCAAATTCAGAGGTAAGTATTAAGGTTGTCAACAGTTGGCAATGCTTGTTTAAAGGTGGAGAAGAAAACGTGAATGCAAATATTGACTCTGCAGAGGATGATGGAAATATAATAAGAGACCAATATAATATCAAGTGAGCTGCCTCAAATACCAGGAGGACCCTTTTTCAAAATCCAAAAATGCGAGTTTGGGAAGGAAACAGACAATAAGGACTTTATATCTTCTGTAGTTAAATGTTTGCGTAATTTAGTTTTGAAAAATAGCTAATGTAAACGACAACCTAATTTGCAGTGGAAGATTATTCCATATGAAAGCATATTTGGAGGCAAAAACTGACACCGGTTGGTTGTGGAGCTACGGGGTAGTGAAATGATCATGGAGGAATTACGAGTGGCAAAGGGTCGATTTACCGGAGTGAGAGCGTTAATTCGTGGGAGATTTGGGCTAGAGTTTACGCGAAAGAGGAAGCGGAGACCGGCTTCGAGTCTTCTTACCCACAGAAATTTAATGTGTGCTAACTGGCATCTATCCGTATAAGAGATACTGGATCTAGAAAGAGAAAATAGTCTTCGGTAAAAACCCACTGAACTTTTTCAATCTTTCTGCGGTCAGAGGCGTTCATCAGCCCAAGGAGGGACAGCAGTATTCTAGGATAGGAAGAACAAACATGCGGTATAGGGTTTAACTTTATTTCCGGAAGGAAGAAATTATGTGATATAAAACCGCATATCTGTGCAGCCTTTGCAGAAATTCGATCTGCATGAGGCGATAATGCTAGCTTATTCGTGTAACTTAGACCTAATTCTTTTATGGTTGATCGTTCTAAAAGTGTACTTTTTTGAAATACTAGGGGTCCAGGAAGCTTGGCGGGGCCAAAACACATGAAACTGTTCTTGGATGCAGAAAACTTCATCTGCCAAGTACAGCTCCAACGTGAGAGCATAAGTAAATCAGTGTTGATTTTATCAACGCAACTATTGGCAGTGTCTTTAGAAAATGAATAAATGCACTTGAGATCGTCAGCGTAAACGAAATTTTGTGAATTGGTGAGTAAAGTTGAAATTTCGTTTATGTACAGAATGAAAAGAAGGGGACCTAGAACCGTGCCTTGAAAAACGCCACTCGTGATTGGCTGAGGCATCGAATAGCTATTACCTACTAAGACCTTCTGGCTGCGGTTAGACGGTAGAGCCAATGAAGTCAAGGATATTCAACTGTCATCATGGGTTCAGAAATAGAAGATCCTGCACAACAAATTTGCTGCATTCGTTTCAGAGGTGGACCCAAGCAATTGAAGATAGAGAGGCAGTTCATATCGCCTTCATGACTTTCAATTGAATTCAATTCATTTTATTGAGGAAAATTGGCAAAGGCCTATAAGTACCCTATTTGTAACGTAAAATCAAGTGCGGTACACAAAGAAACCGTGTGGGTTGCGATGGTAAAAAGGTGGTCATAAAATATGACAAGTGATGCATGAATCTTGAGGGTTAAGATAAATTCCTCATCGCACAGGCTCGTTTTGGAACATAAAACTGTCAAGGTTCCTTTTAAAAGCTTTCCAGCAATGGTGACATCACAACGTCTTCAAGGAGGGCATTCCATGGTTTAACCACTCTGACAGAGATGAAGAACTTGCGCACATTCAGTCTTGGCTGCTGGATGCGCAGTTTTCAATGGCTAATGAATGTTCCAAAACTTTTAGTGAAGAGATCTTCATCGAAATCAAAAAAGGCTCGTCTGATGGCATGCAGCACCGCGATTGCGCTCTTCGCCACTTTTAGGCAATGAGAGGATGGTTTTAAGGTGGTAATCGTCAGCACACCAAGGTCCTTTTGGGTTTCCACGTCTTTTAAGCCTTCATCGTTGAGAAATTAGCTTACACTTTTGGCAGATCCAGAAGGGTTACCTAAGCGAAGTATTGTACACTTATCGACGTTGAACCGCAAAAGCCAATGATTCGACCACTCCTCCAACCGGGTGAGGTTGACCTGTAATTTATCTTCGTCATGGTTTCTGGATTAAATTCCAGATTTTAATTTTGTCGGCAAAAATTGCTGCTTCACAATCAAGATTCCTGACACAATCGACCACGCATATTAAAAACAGTATTGACACTAGTACTGAACCCTGAGGAACTCGACTCTCGACCGCAGCACATCTTGATTTCTCTTGGCCGATGCACACAACCTGGCGCCGACCCACGATGAAGGCCTTCGATAATTTGCCGCACCAGAGACGGTTGTACAAGCTTGAACGAATTGGAATCAGAGGTAGCCTCCTCAATTGGATTGAAAACTTCCTCGTGGGTTGACACTAGATTGTGTGCATCGGTCAAGAGAGGTCAAGTTTTGCTGCGGTCGAGAGTGGGGTTCCTCATGTTTGAGTACTATGCCAAAGCTGTTCGATTGGTCAACTGTGTCAGGGATCTAAACTGTGAAGCAGAAATTTTCGCTGACGACATGAAAATCTGAAATTTAATCCAAAGCCCAGCCAATGAAGATGAACTGCAGATCAAGTTAACTCGGTTGGAGGAGTGGCTTTTGCGGTTCAACGTCGGTAATTGTACAATACTTCGCTAAGGCAACCCATATGGCTCTGCTGACGGTGGAAGCTTCTTTCTCAACGGTGAAGCCTTACAAGATGTGGACATCCAAAAGGACCGTTGTGTGCTGCCGATGACCACCTTAAAACCATCCTCTCACTACTCGAAATTGGTGAAGTGCGCAATGGCTGTGTTGCATGCCATCAGATTTCGAGGAACATCACTTTGCTTAGATTTTTGGAACATTCGTTAGGCTGCACTAAAGATGTGCTGTATAATTCTGTAGATTCTTGACAGTTCAAGATAAGGATGGTCTCTAAATAGTGAAAAGGAGCACCACTAAAATGAAGTCAAAGCTCCTCGCCATATCCAACCCGCCTATGGAATCTAAATCAGTTCTCTTTTCAGTTATAGACATTTGCGCGGGGATCACTTTGTGAAATTTCAAATTATGAAGGGATGGGATTGTTGCCGGGAATTCTCGGACTTGAATGAATTTTCTGCCACGACTAACCTCCGATGTCACCCACTGAAACTGCGCGTCCAGCAGGCGAGACTGAAGGTGCGCAAGTTCTCCTTCTCTGTCAGATTGGTCACACCTAAGAATGCCCTCCCTGTAGACTTCATGATGTCACTATCGTTGGAAAGCTTTAAAAGGAACCTTGACAGTTTTATGTTTCAAAATGAGCCCGAGCAATGAGGGATTTAACTTAACCCTCGAGGCTCACGCACATCTTGTCCTATTTTCTGATCACCTTTTAACATTTGCAACCCACATGGTTTCTCTGTACACCACACTTAATTTCAAGTTTAAAATAGTGTACTCAAAGGCCCATGCCTATTTCCCCTAATAATTTGACTTGAATTGCCATGTTACATATGCATTATTTGATAGGGTCTCTCTTTAAATTGGGTTTTCAAAGGCTCGGCCTTTCTCCCTTTTATATACTGAATCAATCGTTAAATCTATGTGAAGAATACGGAGTTCAAAGCGTAAGCCTATTTCCGTCAAATGCACTGCACTGAACAGAAAATCCTTTTCCAAACCAATTCGCATTCAAATGGGATTGTATACGCACGTTCGACTGCTGCGATACATGTCCTGTCACATATGAATACCAAACTGACCTGTATTTTTTGACATTGCCTGCAAAAAAAGGTTGTATTCTGGCATCAAAATCTCGGTATTTGCTATTTCAGCTTGGAGCTATGCCTCTGAGTTCGCAACAACATCTCCATCTCGGTCTGAAAATAGCAATTTGAGTTCGTCAATTTCGAAAAGAGAATTTGAAAATTAGAATACAAGGACCTCAATTCCAACTCAATATCTGAAGTTTGCAGATGTCTATTCATTGCTTGGGATTGAAAAGCACAAGCCTCGCAGGTGCTCACTGGCACGTACTGTTGTGCGTCATGTCTTCGCTGTTGGGGTTATAGGCTTTCACGAGTTAAAAATGAAGACTTTCATAGCTTTATCCAGTGCATCAATATCTTCTTTATATAAGACGTTCAAGCAGCAAGAGAGGCATCAAGATTGTAGTAAAAAGTTTCTGCTTTCAAAGATTGTTTCACCATGCATCTTTTTAATGAGTTGCATAAACCGCCTTTTTTTAAGTGAACTAAATTGTGCTGTAAATAGCGATCTTTCAAGGCTTGGCTTTAGGGGTTGGGCCTTCTGAAACACAGGGCCATGGATCTCTATTGGGATTGTAATCTGTGTTCAGTGTATCATATTTTTACTAGCACTCGCACATTACTCTGGAGTTATTGCGAGTCATCCTTATCTACCCGATGTAGATGAACCCGTTTGGATACTTGGAAACGTGCGGAGTTCAGTCAAAGGTAGCTGCGGAGCTCCATCCAATATATTTTTAAACCCGTTTTGAACTTAAGTTTTTAAAAATAGTTAACCTTTCTGGAGGAACTTCCCCTAGACTAGTAACAAACTTTCCTGACATTTTTGATTATATATATATATATATATATATATATGATGAGTATGGGGGCTCACCGATCTGCTTAAGGAACATGCATGTTCCGTTGTGCCCTGGAGCTCAGACTAGAGCCCTCGCAGGCGGTCGCATAGCGACGTGTAGCATATGATAGAATGGAACCGACAAAGACAAGGGGAGACCGGAATGGCCATTTCTGGCTTATTAGCCGTCATCAGCCAGTCATACCCAATCCCAAGTGTGGCACACCTGGGATTCGAACCCGCGACCTTTGGTATTTGAGTCGAACGCTCTACCATTTTGAGCCACGGGCTCGTTGTTTTTGTCGGTTGTGATCGGGAATATGATGATAGTATGGGGCTCACCGATCTGCTTAAGGAACATGCATGTTCCGTTGTGCCCTGGAGCTCAGACTAGAGCCCTCGCAGGCGGTCGCATAGCGACGTGTAGCATATGATAGAATGGAACCGACAAAGACAAAGGGGAGACCGGAATGGCCATTTCTGGCTTATTAGCCGTCATCAGCCAGTCATACCCAATCCCAAGTGTGGCACACCTGGGATTCGAACCCACGACCTTTGGTATTTGAGGTCGAACGCTCTACCATTTGAGCCACGGGCTCGTTGTTTTGTCGGTTGTGATCGGGAATATGATGATAGTATGGGGGCTCACCGATCTGCTTAGAACATGCATGTTCCGTTGTGCCCTGGAGCTCAGACTAGAGCCCTCGCAGGCGGTCGCATAGCGACGTGTAGCATATGATAGAATGGAACCGACAAAGACAAGGGAGACCGGAATGGCCATTTCTGGCTTATTAGCCGTCATCAGCCAGTCATACCCAATGGCCATTCCGGTCTCCCTTGTCTTTGTCGGTTCCATTCGTCTATGCACTCCCTCATCGTCTATCGACGGGCTCGAATCTGACTCAGGGAAACAATCGGCATGCATTCGCTACTATCATCATATTCCCGATCACAACCGACAAAACAACGAGCCCGTGTCAAATGGTAGACGTTCGACTCAAATACCAGAGTCGTGAGTTTGAATCCCAATGTGATACCTGGGATGGGTATGACTGGCTGATGACGGCTAATAAGCCGAAATGGCCATTCCGGTCTCCCTTGTCGGTTCCATTCTATCATATGCTACGTCGCTATGCGACCCTGCGAGGGCTCTAATCTGAGCTCAGACAACGGAACATGCATGTTCCTTAAGCAGATCGGTGAGCCCCATACTATCATCATATTCCCGATCACAACCGACAAAACAACGAGCCCGTGGCTCAAATGGTAGAGCGTTCGACTCAAATACCAAAGGTCGTGGGTTCGAATCCCAGGTGTGCCACACTTGGGATTGGGTATGACTGGCTGATGACGGCTAATAAGCCAGGAATGGCCATTCCGGTCTCCCCTTGTCTTTGTCGGTTCCATTCTATCATATGCTACACGTCGCTATGCGACCGCCTGCGAGGGCTCTAGTCTGAGCTCCAGGGCACAACGGAACATGCATGTTCCTTAAGCAGATCGGTGAGCCCCATACTATCATCATATTCCCGATCACAACCGACAAAACAACGAGCCCGTGGCTCAAATGGTAGAGCGTTCGACTCAAATACCAAAGGTCGTGGGTTCGAATCCCAGGTGTGCCACACTTGGGATTGGGTATGACTGGCTGATGACGGCTAATAAGCCAGAAATGGCCATTCCGGTCTCCCTTGTCTTTGTCGGTTCCATTCTATCATATGCTACACGTCGCTATGCGACCGCCTGCGAGGGCTCTAGTCTGAGCTCCAGGGCACAACGGAACATGCATGTTCCTTAAGCAGATCGGTGAGCCCCATACTATCATCATATTCCCGATCACAACCGACAAAACAACGAGCCCGTGGCTCAAATGGTAGAGCGTTCGACTCAAATACCAAAGGTCGTGGGTTCGAATCCCAGGTGTGCCACACTTGGGATTGGGTATGACTGGCTGATGACGGCTAATAAGCCAGAAATGGCCATTCCGGTCTCCCTTGTCTTTGTCGGTTCCATTCTATCATATATATATATATATATGGCACTGATATTATACCTTACTTCCGACATAGGTACTAGCTAAAAGCCCAGACACGTGTTTCGCCGATGTTTCTGCTGCTGCGTGACGCAGCAACGAGGGGTTCGGCTTCTCAGTATATTAATATATATATTTATATATATATATATATATATATTCGTTAATGGTAAGGAATTGGGATTCACGTAGGCCTCACGTTGACTCCAGTCTGGCTATTGCTTTTGTTTTTGGTCTTATATGTATCCGGGACACAAAACACTATTTCTGTCGTGAGATCCGGGATATCTTTGTCCCAATTTGCTCATATGCCTAGGCCCCTTTGCATTACTCCTGCGTTCGGTGTTGTTTGTCTTGTCAAAAGCTACCAGAACGGCCATACTCTTAATTATTCGATCGGAGCACCCGTTTTTTACATGTTGATCCACATTCCAGCTGCCACACTTCGCAAAAATACCGTTGACTAAAAAGTTGCATTACTGAAACAGAACCGAGGTGTTTAAGGCGAGAAATATTGTCCCCGGCCAAGAGACCAAAGATCACATGGCATGGCACATAAGGTTTCCGATATCAGGCATCAATCTACTTTCATAACCTGAAGTAAGAAATCGTAAAGCTGGCTGTACGATCATTTTCCGAATAGGTTAGCAGATATATGTGACAGCGATCGATACCCGCGTTGGTGATAGATGACTGGCTCTAGTCAGTGAGACCAAACATGGCTCTATCAGTGTTAAATGGAGCGCCAAGCTAGATCGTTCGAATGCTTAGCTACAACTTTCAGACCTTGGACAAGCAGTCCATCCTCATTTTGTACTGATCTCGTCAAATTCTGCGTAGTATTTCCGAGGAACGTTCGTCCATTCAAGCTTATGATACCAAGATTTGGTTTCCTATTAAAATGTCTATCTCACACACTATTCGCCCGGACAGTTGACCTATGTTTTTGATCGCTTTTACTCCAAAGGACGTCGTAACACAAATCGAAATGGCAATTTCTACTTTTTTACGAGTATTCTCAAGATTTGTTAGTAGTCGCTTGGATTGTTTCTTAAAGTTGTCTGCAGTGCATTATCATTAGAATATAACTGCTATTTAATGACGGTAGGCAAACTCAATTTATGTTGACGGACACTATCTCAGTATGCTTTTATTAGATTTCGGGGTTTTTATAAGTCAGTCGGTGCGCCAGACCTCAGCTTTCCATGCCCTGGCAGCACTGTCGCTGTTAGTCCACAAACAGTAATTCATCAGATCAGAAAGCCTGTTTACTTTGTAACCGGCATTTACGGCAAGTTATTTATGCATTAACTAATCATGGATGCGTCAAGTAACTAATGGCCAGGATAGCCAGTAAACCCTAGATACACTAAATTTTATTGGCAGGTGAACGCTTGTCTGGTTTGCAGAATAGGATGTCACTTTTAGTCTCATGAGCATGTCGAATCTGTATATTGCCTCATGATAAGCTCAGGCGCATAGACAGCTTCAAGTTTCGGCGTATAGAACCGGGGTGGCTTCCGGACATTCCACTTTTATTTTTTAAATCTTCACCGCCATACTGACGCTTTTAGTTTTGCACATACCTTTCGATATGTCTTAATTCTTTTTTTTCCATGCACACTTTCCTGCTTAACAGACCGTGAAAAAATTACTCAGGATATTCGATCTCGCCTCTGGCTCACATATCGCAAAGGTTTCTCTCCTATTGGTAGCCCTTTGGGTCCTGTCTCGGACGCAGGGTGGGGTTGTATGCATCGCTGCGGCCAAATGATGCTGGCTGAAGCACTCATTCAAATCCACCTTGGCAGGGGTTAGCCATCCATACATTTTGCTTTTGATGCCACTTGATGCGATTTTAATGTTTATTTTTTCATGCACTTCTCACAACTGAAAATTCATAGTCCCCATTACCGGTGATTATAAGAGTATTCTATGAATGGATGTGAATGTTCGAGTTTCAGGTGTTTGTATATGTGTAGAAAACGATAAGTTGAGAACCAGTACAATTTGTTTACTATCCCTAGCTTTCAAACTCACGCAGGAGTTCACTGTTGGAGACAGTAACAGCAATAGCAGAAAAAAACTACACTTATAGGGAGTACAACCTAATCAACGGTCGATGTCGAAGGTGACTGCACAGGGCTCCATTTGCCGGAGTTAGACCGATAAATTGATTGATTGAGTTCTCATCCGAGACCCAGGCTTTTATCAATTTTCGGTTCATCTTACCCCTGGCGTGGGCAATTATCTTGACGGTTACGAAATTTAAGTCATGGCTTTTTTTAGGTGTGGGCAACCACGTGCGCCAACTCTTCGCTCTGTCGCACAGACAGCCTATTGCTCATGTATGCGCGATCAGAGCATGCTTTCAGTCTGAAATGCACAGTTTAAAGGACCTTTTAGGTATCGATTGCGATACTTTACCCCAGACCGCTCCTCGGCATTTAGTCGGTTTTTGATTTTCATAACCTATTGGCTGGATTGTTAGTCTATTTACTCTGGTATGACCAGAACCTGTCTAGGGCCACGGATGTATGAGCGTGCTTTGTCTGCGAAGTGGAAGGTCCTGACCACACATGTGACCTTGGAAGTGATAATGGATTCGCCTCTGACGATGTTTTCGAGTTTGGGGGAGCTACTACAAGTGTATATGCCAGGTAGACGGTGACCAGACCAACTGCTAAACCGTAGACGTGTTCAGCTTTATTAGCTTAGCTTGTTTTCATGGTCCTAAACTCTACGACGACAGGTTGACCGTCGTATATGATGAGGGCCACCATGTGCTCCATGGCATGAGGATGCAGGGACGGTGACTTGCGCGTGACAATGATAGTGAACTTGCGCTGCGTCTACCGCATTCTCTCCCTCACCCACCTGTGCCCTGTGTTAAGGCAGAATCAAGAAGACCGGAGGCAGGATCCAACGCAGATGGATGGCACGTCGTGAGCATTCACGTACGTGGGTCACCTCACACACCTCATATGTGACATTTGTTATGGTAATGTACCCCGAATAACGCCTGTCGTACTCGGACCTAGTCCCCGTGTTGATTCAGCGCATATATCGTGTGACCCGTCTTGGGCCTTCATTTTTATTCGTAATTTTGTGCCGTCCCAAGGAAACTACTGTGCAGTGGTTTGTCTCAATCTCACATTTTTGCTGAAGGTGTGCTTATTTTCGCTGGGGTTGGAAGTGTTGAATAATTAACCTTGTCGTTCGTTGACATCATCGTGATCTCGTTCGAAAGCAAGCTTTTTTAGCGGTCCTTGAAGTCTGCCAGTCTGACACCAGCTGAGTGCAAAAATGGCAATGTGAAGACCTAGATCTAGTAGAAGTGAAACAGAAAGGCCTATTTTGGAGCCGACATTTTGTATATGGTTTAAATTTGACCGAGTTCATGCCTGAATGCGGGACGTTATAGAGATCTCCTTCCCTTGCACATGGTGAAGGTGGCTTAAACTGTCAATTTTACATAGGCCGAATGAGCTACTATTATCAGAAAACAAGGTATCGAGAAGCCCAACCATGTAATATGCGATGGAATCTGGCTATGTGTTGCATCCATATTTAGCGTTTAAGACCCTCCTTTTTCCGAAGACTGGGTATTTCGAGACGGTCACAGTTCAAGTGAAAAAAAAAAACTTATAATAATATTGTGTCCCTAAACTGTCAATGGTAAGTATACGTCATTCACTTGAATTACGTTTATTACGCAATAACCACCATACTGTGCTCTTAAAGCAGAGCCGTTTTTACGTAGAACGGAGCATGTAACAGGCGAATAATCGCTCGACACCAATTTCATATCCACGGGATCCGAAAATTAACAGACTGAGGGCCTTTATCGTTAGGATGCGGATCGTGAGTTTTTCAATCTTCAGCGTAGACATGGCGAAAATATTTTTATGCGTATGCGATTTAAGAGAACTGAGATAAACATTTGCTCTCGCCGAGATCGTTGGCACTTTGCTTAGGGCTTTTGATGCCTGTGTAAGTGGAGGTTTTCCTATATCACCTTTGGGAATAGGGACCTATGCTCTAGGCTTATCCTGTGGGATGTCTACAGAGAGTTCAGAGCAGATTTGCACTCTGTCGACAGCATATGTTTAAACTAACTCCATAATAGACACCGATCGTAGACGCTCCGGCAAAAGTCAGCTTCAAGTGATAGGGGGCCTTTACCGATCGTGTTACGAGACACACTCGTTCCGTTGCAAAAAACCTTGGATTTGATATGGCTGGGTTAGGGCTTTGGACAGGCTGTGGGTTTGAACCTCAAAGGTCGCAAAAACCTGGGTTGTGTATGGCTGGCTTCTGACGGCCGATAAGCCAGAAATGGTCATTTCAGTCTCCCTGGTATGTGTCACTAATATTCTGCTGCCTTTATTACTAGCCGTTGGGTGGCTGCTGGTGGGGCTCGAGAGTGAGTCTCAAAGCAGAACTGGACGAGTGAGTCCCGTAACCTATCTGTGAGCATTCGTCAACGAATGTTAATATTTTTTAGCCAAGCCGGCAAGCCGAGCCCATGCCTCAATGGTTAGTGCGTTGAACTTCTATTCAAGATGTCGCGGGTTCGAGTCTTGCGTGGTGCGCCACCTGAGATTGGGTATGCATGCCTGATAAGTCAGAAATTGTCATTCCAGTTTCACTTGTCTTTATTGGTAATTATATTCTAGATTTGGCCAGGTTTTTTCAATAGATTTTTTTAGCTCCATCCCGTCACAGTTCTTCAAGCATTTTATTTCGATGATTTTCATATCCTTTAGCTTAACTTCCTCCGAATTTTAAAATCTCGCGTCTACTTGTGTTTGCCGTTTTAAGCCTTTTATTTTCCTTAGTTGCAACCGATATCTAATATAATTTGAAATTGTATAAAGCTGATCTTGTGCCCGTCACGCATGTCTTTCTTTGTCGTTGTACTCTCTGCTTCACGCAATCTGAAAAATTCCCCTATCACTTCTGCCTCATACGAAGCTAAAGCAGCGATTAAAACACCGAGCGACAGTTGAACGCATAGAGAAACTCCTACTAGATGTTCCTCGCGTACCTTTGACTCATCAGAAGTGCCAGTAAGATGCCCTGATCAAATGTGTTCACATCGGTCCTCTAGCGCCTGTTCGGCCTATACATTATAGGCGTTCGCGTGTGCGTGTAACCTTCCAAAACGACTTGGATTGTACTTCTTGTACTTATTACGGTTGTAATAATGCCTTATCTAGACGGCTTCGATGGCGTCTAAGTTGCAGCAGTTCTAACGTGGTTCTGGTGCGTCACATACTGAAATATAAGTTTAGTGTTTCTGGAAAGCCTGCGGTCGATTAATAAGGTCAATGGCTTCTCATCTCCATATTATTTTTTGCCAATTTGCCTGGGCAAAGTAATAAGGCGCGGGTGATCAGCCGTTCCGGTGGCAGCGAGCCAAATTGCGGAGTAATCGCGTGCCAAGAATCAACAACGCTAATGAAATCACGGCCGAGTCGGGTGTGGACTAACAGGTTGTCATCTTATCAAATACGACCACCCGCTATTTTTTCGTTATGTTGGGGAATGGCAGCTGCGTCCTATAAATACTGCGATATGCTTTCATTACCCTTATCTACTGCTCTCTAATGATAGCTTCGAAAAGTCAGGCAAATAAACTTTTTGTTCCAGCGATTGCTTCTTCTTGTTCCTTTTCATTTGTTAGTGAGTCCGCAAGCTAGGCCTACTTTAAAGCCAAACGCCAATCAAAACCTCAACTACTCACTGAAAGACACTTGTGTAACCTGGTCTTGGGGTGGTCAGTCTTTTTTGCGTGATGAAGGCATTGTATGGTTAACCGGGATTACACTTATTCTTACCACTCACAGCAACTGCCGAATTCCACTTCTAAGTTAGCACTTTAAATTTTCTTTTCGAACCAGCAATAGTAAAAGGTTGCCCCAATTCGCGACCCAAAATCAGCCATTTTTTCGACAGTTGGCCTGTCAAGTTGACTGCACTTTAGTGGACTCGTTTGCCTAGCCACGTCTTTCAGCAGTGTGCTTTACCGTTGGGATTGGAAGCCGTATTAAGAGTAAATCAGCCCTCGAATTCACTTACCTGTATTTTTCCCGTTGAGGCCCTGTAGGATCCAGTGACTTTAAAATTACCCGAAAGTTCTGTTTGTCCGTATACAATCCGTCGCATTGTGTTCATTCGACTTTCGTGTGTCTTCTTCCTCTAATGCTGGGCCGCGAACTCGTGTCACCTCGATTATGACTTCAAATCTTCAGTCACATAGGAGTGGTATTTGACAATAGATCGTCCTTGTAGAGTGCTGTATGGGTGCTTCCGTTTTTCCTTGGGTTTTCCTCCCAGAATTACTGATTTTTGACAGCGTAGAATCAATGGGAGGAGCACATTTAGAGGTACGTGGCGTTCTGTTTACAGAACTCGCCCTTCGTTAGTACTCATCGCCATTTTTAAAAGACACAGGATATTTTGCCCTTGCATGTGCGCCTCCTATCGCCCCGTTAGTTATTGTTTTGCGCCATTTTCCGCACACGCTCACTGCCAACGCGAACTACTGACAGCTCCATTTGCCGTGCTCTGCAGAGTAAAAGTTAATTTTTTGACTTTCTGGTCTCTTTTCTTAGTGACTCTTTTCTCACATTTCTTCTTTGAAAATACATCTTCCTTTTAGAATGGCGCTGGGATCCTGATCGATTGGATCCGGCCTATCTAAAAATTATCAAGATGTTCGAGGATAGGGTTTCAGCTCTGTATTCTATCCACTCCATCAGTAAGTCCTCCTTGTGGCTTCCGTCGGGCGTGCTCGCCTCCTAACCTTGTTCCTTTTTCGGATGCTATGAGCTACAATAGAGCTTCTGTAGTTTTTATTCTGATCCGAATCTTCCGCAACATAACTTATTATTTTTTGGATATTGTTTTCTTATTCGTAAGTGGAACCCATGGTGATCAGCTTTTAAATTAATTTCGACAATTCAAATGATTCCCTTTAACGGTCTATTTAGTTTGCTATGAAAATGATGTTTTTCCACTTGTTTCAAATGAACAGCCGTTATGGGCGTGTCAGAAGATAAACCAATCGGCAGCTGGCTCGGACCGAACACGGTTGCGCAGGTCATTAGGTGAGCAAACATTTGTATAATTCCTTCACTACAAAACCTCTCTCTCTCTCTTTGTCCCTCCCTCATTACTGTACACTCTGTGGCTGCTCTCACTGGCGTGGGTTACATTGTCAGCTCGATCACAACCCATCTCGACCCACGCTCTGAGCCTGCCTTTGGATCCCCCAACTTGCCTGGCGCCGTGACGTTTCGCGCCCATTAAACGCAAAATTCGGTTTCAGTGTTCTCTTCATCACACCTGACCACTTCGTTTCAGCTATCCGTGGCTGTATCAAATTCGGCAGGAGTTCAGATAGATGTGGCGTTGTGAACGAGTTCGAGCTGACGTCCAGTGCGTGAGTGGATCACCAGGGTCAACGACCATTCAGGAGGTGTCTGCCGTTGAGTCTACAGTTGCACTGTCAGAGTGTTATCCAACAGCGGCATTTATCGATCGCCTACAGAGGAGCGTATGTGGTTGTGCACTAGGGTTAAGTTTCGCTGCGGTTTCGTAGGAGGGTTTTGACATCTGCTCATGACCAGAAACGGCTTTATCCCGATGCATTGTTGAGCGAGACCAGACACTTTCAAACACTAAAAAACATTCTGCAGGGTGAACCCAATGACAGTGAGTCGTACTAAATTGCTCGCAATCGGCTGAGTGTCATATTCACTCTGCCTTTAATCAATCAGCCCCAGTACAATTTATCCAAAAACGAAAAGTAAAAATTAACTCATTTGTTGAGGTCGGAGGAGCACATGCTCAGATATAATTACGGCTCCAACTGTTCTATGTGTGCTATCAGCAGGACCTAATACTTGTTTTGGCGTTAGTATATTCCAAGCATTCATTAGAGCGAATATGATTTACGAAACGGGTATGCAGCTCCTGTTTTCAGGCACTCATCCTTCGGAGGTTATCGCACTAGTGCTCCATTCTATGAAGTGAAGAAAATCAGCTGATCATGGACACATCTGATGTTTTGCATTTTTGAAAGGTGTAACACCGGTGCAATGATTTATTTTGATCCGAACTGGAAAAACCGATCCTAACAGGCATACAAGTATTCGGAGCAGATCCAGCTGTGGCACCTCCGTGTAGCGCTGCGACTTCGTGAATTCCGACAGCTGCTCGCACATGGATGGCACCTGTCCATCTTGCACAACCATGGTAAGCCTTCAATAACAGACGCAGGCCAATCAACGTCTTGTTCCAGTGATCGAATTTTCTCCCCGTGAACAAACTCCCTTGTCCTTCACTCTCCAAATCCAGACTCGTCCAGCATTACCCGTCAGTCGAACACGTGACTCGTCGGCCATTGAGTATGGTCCCTCTAAACCTTCGCATAACCCAATTGACGAGCGTTCGTCTATGGTTTCTACTCAACTACGGCAGTTGGAGTGATTTTATCTTCCTTAAACCACCTCTCCTCGACATCTTCAAACTACGCATTAATGTGCGAAATTCAGATTTATGAGGCAAAACGGCAAATAATGCTATCCATATGATATAGCACTGACAAAGGCAAAGGAGACCGGAATAGTAATTGCTAACTTATTAGCCATCATCAGTCAGTCATACCCAATCCCAAGTGTTGAACACCTGGGATTTGAACCCGCGATGAGCCGCGGGCTCCTTGTCCTATCGGTTGTGCTCGGGAATATCAATAATGAAGTGGCAGTCGCATAGCAACTTGTAACATGTACATATTATGGCGTACGGACAAAGACAAGAGAGACCGGAATGCCTCTTTCTGGTGTATTAGCTGTCATCAGCCAGTCATAACCAACCCCAGTGTTGCGCTCTAACCACTGAGCCACGGACTCGTCTTGCCGATTTAGACGGAATATTTACATTCGTTGACGAACGCTCACTGATCGCTAAAAGAACTCAGTCGTACCGTTCTGCCTTGTGGCTCACTCTCGAACCCTGCCAGCGGCAGTAGTAGGCGTAAAGGCAAAAGAACATTTTCGACAAAGTCCAGGGAGACCGGAATAGCCATTTCTGGCTTCCTAGCCGTCATCAGCCAGTCGTACCCGATCGCATCATATGTATATGTAAATATTCGCTATGCGACAGCCTGTGAGGGCTCTAGATTGAGCCTCAAGTAAAAATGAGACAAGCATGTTAATTTCCTTGATCGCTGAGTGCCACTTCGTCAATACTGCTATCCGATTGCCGCACATGCTTCGGTGAAGACTCCACTTCTGTTTTCATTGGACAGACGCTACCCTACGCCGCACATCCACAAAAAGCGTTCAGTTGCCTGTTCAATGCTTTAATTTACTTTGCTTTCCGCATCCCGATTCCTTGCCACGCACTCATTCTCAGCCGAATAGCACGGTGACTTTGATAGAATACTTGTTAGCCTTGTTAATCGCTAACGAAGTGTGCACATTCCTCCCTAATTATGAGCCCTGATGCGCTTTTATGAAACGTTTATGCGGCTTATTCTGCCACATGGAGAACGTGAGCAGGAGGGAAGGGTTCCACTTATCGGCAAACCGCACCTGACTCTGTCTTGCGGCTTAGGGTAGAAGGTGCGCTTTGTAGGAACTGTGTGGCGTCATTTCCGTGCAGAGGTTGGTATGAGACGTCAGCTGAGGGGGATCAGCTAGCTCGATTGTGACTGAGGGACATAAATTATTCTTGTGGCAGGGTAACTCGGCAGTTGTTGCGTCCGCAAAAGTTATTTAACACGCGTGGCAGGACGGGGTGGCGGACAACGTACAGGTAGAGTTGGCGTCCTTTACTGGTAATGTCGGAGGCACCCAGTTTTCGCTGGCGTTAGTTTCCCATCACTAAAATGTCAGGCGTTGTAGACAACATGCAGCGCTGCATACATGTTTAACGCTACGATTTATTTCCTCCTTATGCTGTCAGTAGCTTAGCATAACCAAAGCAGGCGATACAGTTGATACCCTCGAGCCTTCACCAACCCTTGGGGTACTTCCTGCTGAATATTGTCCTCGAGCAGTGTTTCCTTACTTCCACCGTTTATCTTAAGCCACTCATTCCTACCTATACTTCCAAAGGATAATTGCACTTCCTCTATGGAGTTCTGAACAGAGGATCGTAGCCGGCCCAGTTAGAGTGCCTGATTAAAGTGGCTTGCTTTCTGATGGTACTTTTACTTGGTCGTTGGCTGTGACAATGGCGTGCCTAGGAGAAACCCATCTTTTTATAAACCTGTTACCTCACATGCCCAACCACACCTCAGCCTGTATTTTCTCAAGTGCACACGTTTCAAGTGCATGCCGAAACCTTTCGAAGGCCCCTCTTTCATATTATAGAGGTTTTCCTCAGTCTTCCGCTCCAAACAACCTTGTTCACTGGTCGAGCTGTCTTTGAATTGTATGTGGACTCTGTCTCCCGAGTGAAGGCGAATGTTAGAACCCCCAGGTGTGCGTATGAGTAAGGAAGGAGCCTGATCGGTAACACCTAATGCCCGAGGTGATATAGCACATTTCTGCGGGAATAGGAGTTGCAAACCGGTCCATGGCTACCATACGAAGCAGGATAGTAAAAATTAAGGACCGATTGCATCGCAAGGGTCATTCAGGTTTAGTGTATCGTATCCCATGCCTACATTGCCCATCTGCTTACATAGGTCGGATTGAATGTATGCTTGCCTTGTGCACGCTCGATCACAAATGGATTGTAGGACAAGGTACTGAATTATCACCAGGGGCTACCAAAACCTTTGAAACGGGTCCCGAGTGTAACTTCGCAGCCGTGAACTCCGAAGCCGTGAACAAGGCAGAGTTTATTTACTCCTTTACTTTGACCTGCGAAACAGGTTGTATTGGCTGCTCGTGTCGGCATCGGTGGGAAATTAGGAACATAAACAGAACCATTCTCACACATGTGGTGTATTCCTGGCATCATGTGAACCCCACCGAGGCTTTTCATGAGGGCCTCGTAGATCAGTTGGCTGTACTAAAGCCTTCTCCTTGCTGGCGTGGGTTCGAATCCCACCGAGGTTGCCGAGTTTTTCAAACAAGGGTCAATAGAATTATTCAAATCTGTAAAAATCCTCTTCTAATTAGTTTTATCTGATAGTTATCTGGTGGATTCTATATTGATTGCTTAGGCAATCCTGTTTGCGAATTCACATTACTGTATCAGAATTAGTAGATTCCATACGTTGAGGTAGGTTGGGCGGGTAACTTGACCTGATTGCGACGTTCACTGGGCTTAGTTTTGTGACAACAACAGTAATGACATCTGCGTTTTGCTTATTTTGGCATTTATCATCTTGTCTAACTGTCTTGCCTTTCTTCCCCTTAAGGAAATTAGCCACATTCGACGTGTGGACGAACCTTGCGGTTCATGTTACCAACGAAGATGGTGTTATTGTTGAAGAAATTAGTAAGTGCTTCCATTTCCCAGATGCTTCACTGCCCTAAGGGGGCTGTTAACTCAGTTCCACTCATTGTCCACCGCTGGCCGCCTAACCTCCCCCCCCCGCCCAGGCAGACGTAAACTACCCCAAGCCAATACGCACATGTACAATATAAGAAAGAAAGAAACAAGAAGAAGAAAGGACGAGAAGGCATTCTCTGGGACCAGGTGTTTATTCATCTGACGTTTCGAACTCTCACGCGAGCCCATCATCAAGGCATAATAGACTGTACAGCTCACTGCATATTTAAATCACCTCTGCCGAGTATGACTTTCATCAGTGCCATTGATTAATTCGCGCAAGGCCTCATATGCAGCTGGAAGCTCGATATGTATATTCATCGATTCCTCGGTCGAGTGCCACGCTGCCTGCAGCAGGCGTGAAATTCGGTCGTCTGACTTACCCGAAATACTCACGCTGCTAAAGTTAAAGTCGTGCCCTGGCCAGGACACGTGAGTAGCTACCAAGGAAAGTTTATCCTTCCATCTCACAACGAGCTCGTGCTCGTGCGTTCTCATGCCAACCCGCTTGCCGGTTTCCCCAACATAATTGGCTTGACCACAATGGCAGTCTATCCGGTAAATGACGCCGGAGTTTTGGGTGAGGGGGATTGGGTCTCGCGAATTCTTCGGATATATCTGTGCTCACAATTAGGCACGACTGCGTTCACGAGGAATAAAGCGGCAGGAGCTATCTGAGCTAAGGAATCGCTGTCTTACTCCCTTGTGTACACAACTATTCTATCAAAGTTGTCATGCTATCCGGCAGAGGGAAAGCGTGTGCCGAGGGATCTAGATGCGGAACGCGGCTACCTCTGATGATGACTTCCAGCGCGAATCCGAAACGTCAGCCAGATGATCTTCGTGTTCCAGCGATTGCTTCTTCTGAACTGCATCCTGACATTTGCCTGTTCGCTTCTAACAGATTAAAGCATTGGGTAGAAACATGATTAGGTGAACCCGGTACGACTGTTGTGCAAGGAGTGAAGTATACAGAAGAATCAGTAATTGCATTCGCTGATGATCGCTCACCGATCGCTAAGAGAACTAACTCGTTATCAGCCAGCCACACCCAACCCCAGGTGCTGCGGCGTTCGAGGCTCGAACGCGTGACCTGTCGGTTAGAAGTCCAACGCTCTACTCACTGTTCCACGGGCTCGTTGTCTTGCCGTTTTCGATCGGGAATATTAATTATGGTACGTAGGCGCTCACCGATCGGTTTCAGGAATCACTCGTCCCGTTGTACCTTGGGGCTCACTCTCGAGCCCCGGAAGCAGCCTAGTAGTAGTAGAATAAACAGACCAATATTACCGGTAAAGAGAAACGAGACTGGAATGTCCCTTTCTGCCTTATTAGCCGTCGTCAGCCAGTCATACCAAACCCTAGGTGGTGCACCACCCGAGCATCGAACCCGTTGATCGGAATTCCAACGCTCTAACCATTAAACCACGGGCTCTTTGTCTTTGTCGGTTTAGATCGGGAATATTGAATGCATTTGCTGATGAGCGCTCACTAATCCTCGGGGTGGTGTACCGCCTGGAGTTGGGCATGACTTGCTGACGACGGCTTATAAGTCAGAAACGGCCATTTTTGTCTCCTTTGTCTTTACCAAAAATATGAATCTGCTGAATCGGTAATTATCAATGGGCTTACGGTACCGGTTGTCCAAGAATAACAGCAGTGGAAGCTCATAGAAGCATGTATGGCAGTCGAATATTGTTATTTTCCATTTTATCTTACAAATCTGAATTTCGCGCGTTCATTCGTACTTTGAAGAGGATATCGAAGACATGCTGCCTATGGAGAAGAAAAGCGCTCAAAGTTCCGTACTTCAATGGAAACCGCTCACGAGCACCCATCGATTAAGTTATGCGAAGGTGTATGCGGCGCCGTAGTCAGTGCCGCCAACTATTTTAGGCCGATTAGTCACTTTTTCGACCGAAAAGTATTGCCGGACGAGTTTGGATTTGGACTCTGTAGGACGAACTGTTCTTGGGCGTAATAAGTATTTTGGCCGCACCAAACGCACCATGTTTGTCTGGAGTGTAAGAATAGTCGCGCTGTATGGGGTTACGTAGACTGCGTCTACTACCAATATCGTAAGGCACGCCCGGACCGCAGTACGCGGGATCGCCGAATTCTTACCGTTCATACTTGCAAAGGCATTAGATGCATCCCATGAGTAGTGGCAAATTGTGAAGCGAATCTGAGGACGCACGTTGTGAATGATAGTCGAAGTATACGAGTCCCTAAATGATGGGGCGGCAACCCCGTTTCCCACGTCAAGATCGCTCTTGTGGGTGCTTGGAAATGATGAAGCCAGAAGAACCTCTTCTCTCCTTGTCACCATACAGAATTGTATTTAGGTTTTAATTTTTTGAAAATGGTCTTCTCCGATATAAAAAATGAGTCATTTTTTGTCGTGACTTTAATTTTCGTGGAACTATATTTTTGAATGTATGGCACATTTAGTAGTTACCGCATTGAAATTTCTTCGCCGCTATAGAGCATTTTCACTTGCGATGTATTCAATTTGCTTTTCACTGTTATACCCCTTTTTGAGTAACCACTATGGTTATGGATTCAGCTTCATTTGCTGATCTTTCTCACTGGATTAGAAAACGTGTCTTGTTTCGTTCAGTCCTGCAGACAGGCATGTCAACCGATCGTCTGTCGTATTGTCGGCATCGTTTGCTCGTGTTCTGCGCCAGTATCCACGAATTCTTAATCACATTTTTCAATTCGCTTTTGTGTCGGTAATCCTACTTAGGTTTTTTGTGTTTATTTCTGTTAACATGTTGATGTTAATATCAATGCAGTCATATTTGTTGGAAGTTATACAGAACCCTTTTGTTTCTTATCGCCTTGTTTTAAATATTATCTTGATGGAATGACGTATTGTGGTTTTAAGGACTATTTTCTATATTTTGAGAATTAGACGTTGAGGCCTCTGTTTCTTGGCCAGCATATGCACGTTTAGTAACAGTCCTGCATAAGTACCCTGGACTACCCATGTCTTTTGCGGCACGCCGAGTTTCCTTTTTCAAGAACAATGACTCTGCGTGTAACTTGCGAACAACGGGAATGCAACTGAAGACACAGGTTCTGCCGATAACATGCATGGACATTAGTTGAGCCTTTAAAGTCAAAACATACCATTTTTAAAGAAAACAAAGGGATTGCTTACTGTGAGGTTTTTAGGCATACATATAATATATGTCATGCGGGCATTGAAAATCGATCGAAAAATACACATTTTGTATGTATTTTTTCCGGGTGTTATTTACGCACTTTGCTGAGAGGATGTCCTAAGGGTCACAACTTGCTTTTTCCCGTCATATGTTCCCTACTTATCATCACTGCAATTTCGCTTAAGCAGTTTCTTCTGTTTGGTTGCCTTTTGAGCAACATCAGTGGTCTTAAGTGCCTACTTCCGTGTCGACCATTCAGATCTGCCGACTGCCACTCAAGTGGACAGGCGTTCATGAGTAGACGCAGCTTTTTTGACCGTTTCAGTAACCTTCACATATGCTGTCCAACTGTACTATGTTTCGTTGATAAACGCTCACCGATAGCTAATGGAGTTCACTCGTCCCGTTCTGCCTTGGGGCTCACTCTCGAGCCCCGCCAGCAGCCGCACAGCGGCCTGTAGTATTAGATGCAGATGAGCATTGCCGGCACAGACAAGGAAGACTGGAATGACCATTTCTGGATCATTAGCCGTCATCAGCTAGTTATACCCAACCTCAGGTGACTCAGTGGTTGGAGCGTTTGCCTTCTGACCAACAGGTCCGGATTCGCGTCTCAGGTGATGCAAAACTTGGGGTTGGTTATGGCTGGCTGATGACGGCTAATGAATAAGAAATGGCCATTCCAGTCTCCCTTGTCGCTGCCAGTAATTATAATGTGTTTACGATGTTTATCTTGAAGTTGCTGCGTGCACACTACTGCCGTCACTTGCCTCACTAGTGCTACTATTCTACCCTTCTCACTGCAGTCAACTGTGTTGAAGTTCCGAATGACAATTCAACCGTCATTTCCGACAAAGTCCTCCTTGTGCTTTGCAGAAGGGTGGGCGAAGGGACGGTGACTTCTCTGATTTAGTTCAGAATGTTAATAGACTTGCGCAGCATCTCCCACCTGGATCCGATTCCATGGTTAAGTTAAGAAGACCTGAAACGAGACCGAGCGATGGTGACTGGTGAGGTGCGAGCCCGCACTTATGTGTGCCAACACACCTTATCCACGTGTGGCGTTTGTGCTGGGTGCGCATCTCGAAATAATGCCTGTCGTGCCCTTATTCGGCTCCGATTTCGGCCGATCTACTGCGTGGATCGTTGTGGTGTCAAGTAACGCCTTCCAGAAGGAAGGATTGCACTCTTCGCCTCGTTTTGACTGCATCCTCTTGACCCTGTTGTTTTAGAAAATTTTTGTCAACGGTCTTTGGATCGACGAGCCTACCGATTCCGATCCACATCCTCGGATTCACCAAAGGGTTCGCCGGAGATTTACGGTACTCCACCCCCTTCCCAGTCACGGAGTTCTAATCACTCTCCGGCTTCAGCTTCATCCACCCCTTTTGTTTTAATGCCGCCTTCGTCCTCCGATTTCGCTGACTTCTCCCTAGTCAACGTTGAGCCCATGCAACCAGATAGGTTTGTTCCTCAATCGTTCTGCCTTGCATGCCAAATGGCGTTTCGGATGCTGCATTTATATAGTAGTTCTTTTGACAACAACTGTAGTTATTAAGTCTGCATTCCAATCAACTGTCACGATAGATATTCTGGTGGAATGTCACCTTTTTATTTCAGGGCATTGTTTGGTTCGCGTGCACTGCGTGACTAATGCAGACAAAATGTTTGTATGGTATGTTTTTCCTGCATCTGTCCGTGGGATTGTGTTTTGCTTTGCGCTATGACAGTTTGACCGTCGGTTTCGATTATGTTCACCGTCTGTCCACAGCAAGGTGACACAGGGATGGTGACTTCCGCGTTAATTAGGTTATAGAGGTAATAGACTTACGCTGCATCTATCGCACTATCTCTCTCCCCCAACTGGGCTCAATGTCATTGATAAGTCACGAAGACCGAGCGGCGGGAGAGGGCGCAGGTGGCTGACACGGCTGGAGCCGCCCCTAGGCGTGCCGCACCACTGGATCGGATCCCATGGAGCGGACATGCCATAGAGGCCACATTAAGCCGAAACCAGTGCAACCTGACCACCAGTCAGCCACTCCACACACGCAAATTATGCAAACTGCGCGATCTCAGTTATCCCATCGGTTAGCAACTTTACGAGCCACTGCGATTAGCACACTGTGATAGTCTCAGGATCTAGACTAAAGCTAACATCCTGAAGTGGCCCATTCGTCTGCAAAGCATCTCATGCCAGGACGGAAGCACGCATACAACTCATTTCAGACCTTATGGACGTCGTCCTGGCTTGTGGTTTGGGGGAGGTTGCGTGCTTCTGACTCCTTTCCGCGTAGTAGTGGGCGCCTCGTGGCCATGACAGGACCGCTAATTCGTCCACGGAGGCAGGGCCATCTTGGTGGCAAAGGCTCGGTTGGAGCTACATGCCTGGACGGAGTTAAGTACTAGTCGCTACTGGGTTAATGGATACTTTTGGTGGGTTATCACTGGTTCTTTGCAGTTCAACGATCAGTTAACCGCATCAACGAGCCCGCAGTGATCGTATTGCCGCAATGTGAGCGCCGTTCACTGACAGGTTCTTTGATCTGCCTACACTGTTCGACCCAGAATATTCATCTTGATTTGGCATTAAGGTCACTTCCATAATCAACAACTGTATCGTCCTAAAAACATTCATATGAAGCCAGATTTTTGGTACTGATTTTAATAAGATAATCGATCTCCTCAACTTATCGTAATTTGGGTCCGGAGCATATCAGTCTTTTTGTGATGAACTTCACACCTATGCGACCCTCTCTGTGTTAAACCTGCACTGATATTCCTCTCCGCTGACAATAACTTTCTACAAAACTCAAGCTTCGAATCTCTTTGTGGTGGAGCGTCTTGAGTGGAGGTGTTCTCTGTGGGACTCAAAGTATTCCCGTGCTGTGTATCTGATTAGCACGCAATGTCCTCGAGTCGTCATTCTGACCATTTGGGCCATTTTAACTATCTACAGATAATTTGCTTTCAAGAAGCCAGAGTAGTACCGGCTTCCTCTCCAGTGTCCTCGCTGTTAACACAACCTTTCCCTGACCTTCTTAGGTTTCTTCAACCCTGTCACAATTTGTTCATCGAAAATATGAAGCCGCCACTCGAGGGCTACCTAATTCCGGAAATCTTAGATTCTTATCGTTAGCCCCCAGAACAATATTTCAGTTTTCGTCGCGTATTCCATGGTTTGTTCCTTATATCCAATGGAATGTCACGGCCTCATTGGAAGCTGGGCAGAGATATCCGGTTCGGAACTTCACTCTCCTCGGTGAGGTCGTTCTAGTATTCACTTTCGCAGCTGGAGACAATTCGTCCGCCTCCACCAATCACTGCATCCTTCTTCAGCAACAAGGACTTATTTTCATGTCACGCCAAAGATAGGCAGGAATAACAAACTTGTGCTGCGTTACTCCGACAACAGTTTCAAGCTTGAACTTAAAAACGCCGCAAATGTAGACGCCGGCTTACGCGTTGAATGAAAGGTATTTCAGAGCGTGAGCATGGAGCCTTGCCAATTGCGACTTCCTCGTAGGCGCAGGAGCACCTTGGTTGGACGGATCCATCCCTCAATCAGTGCGTCTTTTACATTTTAAAGGCATTTTGAGTGTGACAGTGTGCTGATCTACACATATAAGTCTTCCGAAAAGCTCGTCGAGGTGTAGAGGACGTGTGAGCGTTTTGGCGTGGCTGTACTAAATTACAATAATTTCTGAACTGCCTCAATGTGTACTAATTTACGTTTTAAGAACATACTCTTATGTAGTCGGAGTTTCTTCTGTTCTCTCCAGTACAATTGTTCTTCCTCATATATCCCCAGGATCTGCGCCGTTAGCTTGCCAGTCAGCAAGGATGTAGATAGCGACTGTGTGGAGATAGTCTTTCCTCCCATGGTTACTCTGGACATCAGCAACGAAAAACCTACAAAGCCCTGCGTTAACGTAGACAGCTCGCCCCAGCCTTCCAGAGAAGGTGGTCGGTCTCCCGTCTGTAGCCCAGCCTAAGAGCACAGGTGACTCATCCACACGAACGAGCAGTAATGCCTCCTTCTCTTCGATGCTGGCTGAGCTTGGTTCCTCTCCCAACGCCTCACTTGGTAGCTTCCTGTCAAGATTTGGCACCCTGGAACCATTCTGGCGTCCGCTCTTGCTCATCGTCCCACTGCGTCTTGGTCTCCATGACCTCAATCTCTCGTACATCGGCGCCCTCAAGGTACATTACTTTGCTATTCATACATGTCTACTCATTAAATTGCAAGTACACTGGTATGTTACTTTTGAAATGGGAATTTGCCGCTCGTGCGGACACGAGACTTGTCAAGCGACAGACTAGGCATTGGTGTTGGGAGCTATGAAAGCTAGTTTCTTAACCTCGGAAAATGTAATGCAGCCCCAGTTTTATGAAAATTCATTCGTTCTGTTTTTTCTCAGGCCACAGAATTTGTAATTTTCTTAACGCGTGTGTAACCGATAGCAAGTTTTTTTTTCGCATCAAGTAATTCATAATCCGTGGACGCACTTGACTTCTATGGTGCCTAATCCTGAGTCACCTTTCGGATTATTCCTCGGTTACCTTTAGTAATTGTTAAGAGATTGGTAGAGAATAGCAGTCTGGATGCTTGCTTCGCTATTCGCCTTTTGTCCGTCCTATATTTCTTTTAAATATGCCTAAATGGAGCCAGTAAGTGGATCTTTAATAGCACGCAATACTAATCTATTTCATGACCTATTTCACGAAAGGGTCTCTTCCGACTGCCGCAATGCGTGGGCATTCTCGGTGGGCGACCTAACCACGCCCTTTGGCTCATAGGATATGTAGGTGACAGCGTCCTCTGTCTGGATCCTCACACAACCCAACCCGCTGTTCATCTGGGCTGTCCAACGCCGAGTCTCTTCTCATCGGAGGCCAACCTCGACTCTCCCACTCTGGACGGTTCCTTCCACTGTGAGATACCTGTGCGTATGCCCTTCCAACGTCTAGACCCCAGCATGGCCGTGGGTTTTGTCTGCCGCACCGAAGCCGACTTTGATAATCTCTGTGACAGTCTTCGGCGCGAGGTCCTCGTCTCAACGTCTCCTTCCTCCCTGTCCCTGCCCCTCCTATTTGAGATCCACGAACGACGACCGCACAACATGCCACCGCCCTTTTCTGCCTCCTTCAAACTCGCTGACGGCTGGACGGACATATCAACTCGGGATGCTCCGACTCAGAAAGGTAGCTGTTCGCCGAAATAATTGCCGCCTACTTCCATACTCCTAATTTCGCACTCCTTCTCAAACCCCAGGGTAGCTTTATATAACCTTGATAGAAATCTGGTCTCTGTCGCAGATTGGTCATTCTGTCTTTTAACGCTGCCCTTGAACCAGTTTTCTTTCCCTCCTTTCAGATGATGACTTCGAAATAATTTAGTGACTGTTCTCGGTGATAAACGTTCGCAGGCGTAGAATTGCATGCCCTATCCCACGTGGCTGGCTGGTTCTGTCTTCGCCGGATGTGTTGATTTATCTTTCTCAACAATTCTCTTCCCCCTGCTTCCCATCAGGCGACTTCGATAACATCGTTGATCATTGTTTTAAGTCGACTTCTTGATTTATTTTGTAGGTAAAAAGCGTGCCTCACTTCCATTACTGATCTCTCCTCTTAACTAATTTATGGTGTTTTATATATATATATATATATATATATATATATATATATATATATATATATATATATATATATATATATATGTATTGAAAAACAGGCATCCCTGGAACTCTGACTAGAGCCCTCGCAGGCGGTCGCATAGCGACGTGTAGCATATGTTGATAATGTGGAACCGACAAAGACAAGGGAGACCGGAATGGCCATTTCTGGCTTATTAGCCGTCATCATATATATAGGTTTGTGCTCTATTTGTATATTGTGTTTCTTGAGCTGTCTTTCAACGAGCTCAGATACATTCTTTACATACGGGAGGGTTCACCAGTTTGTTGGTGGTTTGCATCCCGAGATAGTGTAGTGAAAAGAAAACGCTCTTCGGTAAATTAAGTTTTACTCGTAAATTTTAAAGTTTGTAACACCAGCCTGTCGACGACGGGTCTTCAATGGAGTCGCCACACAAATGGAGACTCCATTGGGAATGTGCCGGAGGAAGCTTTGGCTCGTCGGGATTAGGTTTACCATTTTAGCTCTGACGCTCTTAATTAAACCACTTTCTTATAAGGCCTGGGGTAAATGTGCTGCGCGTGGGCTTGTGGTTGTCTGTCACAGTGGTCTTATCATAGTTAACTGTTTTTTATTTATAACCTGATGTTGCTCTGGTGGTTGGCATTAGCAGGTTTCGTCTGCACAGACAACAATACCCTAACCCTCCCATGGACAGTAGCTGCCGAGTGTCAAAGGCTCAAGAATCAGGATTCTGTCATTGTAAAACAAACTCGTGTCTCATTTGCCGCCACGAGCGTTCATGCTCGCACCCACACAACGTCAATGTTACCATAAAAAAATGATTCGACCACCAGAAGATCACCAACTGTGTGTAAGCACTGTGGTGATTGACCTTTCGTTTGTTTCTGTTCATTCAAGAAACACGTTTGTCAGAAATGTAATAAGCTAGATCGCAATGAAGATCACCGCCCGAGAGGCCAGTCCTCTAAATCAAAGGTATCCAATAGAGATACGAGGCCTCCCAAACGCCCTTCATCCCATTTTGAGCCAAAGGCTCACTCCATTTAGGACATGTTCAAGACTGAGTTTGAGACACGGATAAAGGGTACTAAGATTATTATCGATGACAAACCAGTATGCCCTCAGCACGATACAGCCTCAGACATCACCCCCACCTCCAAAAGTACTTGGAATATTCTCTGATGGCCTTCGATGATCACATCAAATACGAAGGCATGAAATTTTTCTGGAGGAATTCTTAAGCTCATGAGTGAGCTTTAATGTGATGTATCTTCTGATGATGTTCAATTCGAGGGAAATGTTACCTCACTTAGCTTACTTGGCCTTGCCTGCATCGAGAAATTCGGTCTTATGGAGTTGATACCTAACAGTGTTTTCAGTAACGTGCAATAAGCTTGGCCGACTCCCACCAAAATTAGTCAGCTTGCTGCAAATCTGATGTCTGCTTTGCAGGAGACATTCGCCGCAGTCTTTCGGGACGATCTTAGTTGCTGCCTTCAACCGAATTCAAAACTTGTCTTCCGTCCGAAACGACCAGTAACTTATGCTGCAATTACAGCATTTGACCAAGAACTTGAGCGCATTCAGCGGGATGGTGTTATTCGCCCAGTGAACAGCTCCGCATGGGCCGAAATTATTGTGGCCATTAAGAAATCCATTGGCAAATTTCAAATCCATGCTGATTTTCCTACCGCTCTCAGTCGTGCTCTGGGCACACATCAGTATCCTCTATCGATACCGGAAGGTCTCTTTGCTATGTCAATACTGGAATTTGTTTCGGAAATCTTTATCTATCTGATGCATACCTCGAGGTAGTTGAAGAAACACAGGAACATCTGATAGTTAACACTCACCGTGGTTTATTTTTATTCATAGGCTTGCTAATTGGATTTAAGACTGCTCTTCCAGCATACCATCGACACTATGCTTACGGGCACCGAAGTAGCCGCTGCGGATCGGGATGATATCATTTTCACTGGTTCAAACCCCGATTAACTATTGCAACACTTGAAGACTATAAGCAGCCGGATTTAGGACTTTGGTTTCCCTCTGCCTCTTGGCAAGGATAAATTTTTCATGTCTTCTGCGAAATACCTGGACTTCGTAATCTACCAATACGATCGTTGTCCAGATCGCGATATTTAGAATTTATATTTGGTTAGCACCGGCAAGGCACTGTCTAAGCAAACATAAGTAACGTTATGACAATGTGTGCAGATAAAATGTACAAATACTTAATAATGTAGACATAACTTGTCCTGCTATGTCAACAGTGAGCGATGTTTTGAAATTAATGGTGAACTAGAAAAAATATGCAGTGAAAAAAAACTCTTACCTTAAAAATGGAGGCAGAGTTCAATAGGCCTTCATTTTTTAATAGAAGGTAGGAGAAAAAACTGCACAGGAAAATAAGGTCAGGTGGTAAATTAGGGGAAATCTGCAGTAGCATATCAGAATGAGATAATGAAACTTCGAGATGATTCGTTCTTGATCACTTAGGCGTATGAAGCAAAATCTCACTAAAATGCGTCAATGAACTTAAGTCCTCAGCATCTTAGGATCCAGAATTGAATTCCCATGATGGCTAGTATCCAAAGAAATGGCAGCATTTTAGACTGTAGACCACCGAATGTTTACGTCTGAATGACTTCATCGTTTGGATGACTGGTGATATAAGGAGACATCATAGTTCATGGGCAACTCGAGGTAGCGAAAATATAGTTTCTAGAGGGTCACTTAAATTCCCGATGGTCCTTTCTCCGAGTCATGGGGAAAGCTACTGGGACAAGATGAGGAAAATGCAAGGTTAATAGAATCAGTGTTAAGATAAATGTGCAGTCTTTCGCTTGAATGCAGATAGACTAGTTAACGACCTAATTTCAATTGGCAAGTTATTCCAAAGAAAACTATACCTAGAAGCAAAGAAGAGAGAGCGTTTACACGTGGAGGATGCAGGGGGAGGTATAATTAGTGCAGAATTTCTTAGGTTATAAGGAAGACTAACAGGGGTAATGACAGAAAGCTTGGGGAGAGTGGAACTATTATTTAGTCGGAAAAGGAGAAAAAAACCTGCTTCAAGTCTCCTGACCCAAAGAAATTTTAGCTTCATTAGCTGGCATCTTGTTGAGTAAGAAGTAGTTGAAAGAGTCGGAAATAGGAGTTTTTTTTGAAATGTCTTTGGACATTTTCAATTTTTGAACGGCGAGATTCGTTCATTAAACCGAAGAAAGGACAGCAAAATTCAAGAATGGGAAGTACAAACATACGATAAAGTCTTAATTTAATTTCAGGAAGGTAGAAATTATAAGAAATAAAGCCGCAAATCTGAGCTGCTTTGGCCGTAATTCTATCGGCATGAGGCGAAAGATCTAATTTATCGGTTTAGCTTAAGCCCAAGTCCTTGATGGAGGAACATTCAATCATAGGGCAGCCTTACAGGCCCAAAACTCATGTAACGACACTTAGTAGGTGAGAACTCCATTAGCCATGTGGAGCTCCAGGCCGTAAGAGCGTCTAAGTCTGAATGAATTTGTTCTAGGCACCGTTCGGTTGTAAAGTTAGAGAAGGAATAAACGCATTTGAGATCATCAGCATAAATAAAAGATTGAGAATGTTTAACTATCGATGAAATATCATTTATATACAGTAAGAACAACAAAGGACCTAATACGGTACCTTGAAGTACACCACTAACAATCAGAGCAGCACTTGAGTATGAGGACCCTTCTAAAACTTTTTATTTTCGATTATTTAGGTATGATCTAATAAAGTCAGTTAGGGGACTACGAAATCCTATAGCTTCTAGTTTAGCTATAAGTCGTCTATGAGGCACTTTATCGAATGCCTTTCTTATATTAAACTAGATAACTACTACAGATAGATGATCATTACGAAGAGACGTTGGTAGATTTAGAAAAGACATGTGGCAGGTTTCACAAGAGAAGTCCGGTAAGAAGCCGTGTTGAGAAAAGTTGATAATTTGATTGCTTCTGCAAAAATTCGTGATTTTTTTGCAATTAGTTTTTCAAAGAGGGAATTTTATGAACACCACGATAGTAATGAATGTCCGAGCGGGAACCAGATTTAAAAACTTTTATTATAATAGAAGTTTTCCAATAATCTGGGAGGAAACCATTCTCGAGAAATACGGAGAATAACTTGCTTAGTAAAGGTGACGCCATCAAGCAGATGCCTCTACCAAAGGATGTAAAATCCTTTCACTCTTGCGTCTCGTGTGTTACTACAGTTTATTCCTTCCAGAAATGCACAGCCTTTGTTATCCAATGAATTGTAATGGGCCCGTATTAGGTACGCAACGAATCCAAATAAAGGACGCCCAAGTAAGAATAAGACAGTTGGCAAGGTGAAGAGTTTAGGGATTAATTGTAACTAGGAGTTGGTATTCTATTGGGAGGCTTGGTCTGGCGAGGATCCTTTGGTGGGGATTGGCTGTCTTGGGGAGATCTTTGGGAGGTCCGTAGTAGAAGGAATGGCGATGGCTGGAGGAAGCGTCAGAGAGCAGTCTGCAGTCCAAAATGATGAGCCTCAATTCTCCTCGGTATTTATGTCGTGTTCTCCAGACGATTCGATAGGTTTACATAGAATAGTCCAATGGGTATGCGTAAATCATACATTTTATATCGAAAAGAACCAATAGGGCTAAGAGTAAAGATTTTATGGACTTCCAGGCTTGATTGGTAGTTAAGACGGTGTCGGTTTCTGGCGCTAGTAATCTGCTAGTAATCTGAGCTACTAGAGAAAATTGAGAAACAATGATTCCATCTTTACATTGCCCCCTTCTGCGTAAAGTTGTCGCTGTCCTCATCGAGCTCAATGCCATCTCGCAAACGTACGGTGTCCCTTGAATTTCGAAGGTTATAAGGCATTACGGTTTCTTCTCCACCTTCGGGTGGGATTTCAACCCACCTCTCGACTCCCTTGTGATTTACGTAACGCAATGCATCGCGTGGGTGTTCTGCTCTGTGGTTATCATCCGTTGGCCTCTCCCCCATATTAAGTCAATTAAAAAGAACCGTGAATTCAGAGGTGAAAGGTCGATTTCGATCTTGAATGACGCAGGTCGTATCAGAGAGCATTCTGGTGACGGTATATGGCCCGGACTAGTCCATTAATAACTTACTCGGTAATACCAGGGAAGTCACATGTTCCCTGAGCCACACAACATCACCGACATCATATGGACACCCATGTGCCAGCCAGTCATAGTTTTCCTTTTGGTGCCTCTGGGCTCCTTGTAAATGTATCCGTGCTTCCTCAGTGGCTTTACGCATTTTCTTGTGGAGTGCAGCGACGTAAGAACCAACCGGCATTTGATTATTCTCAAGAGGTAGCTGTAGATCCTCTGGTATTCACATTTCACGACCACAGGTGAGTGCGAAAGACGTCTGCTGTGTCGACGAGTGAATCGTGGAGCGGTATGCAACCATGCATGCTGGCAACGCATCATCCCACATGAAAGGAGTCTGACGATCTACAAAAGCCTTTAGTAAACCAACTAGCGTCCTATTCGTCCGCTCCACTTGACCGTTACCTTGCGGATGGTAAGCCGTGGTGCGCGTCTTATTGACCTTTAAGTATTTACACAGACTGTGAAGAACTGCGTTTTCAAACGAGGACCCTCGATCCGAATGGATTTGTTCTGGTGCGCCCCATCTACATACCCAATAGTTAAAGATGGCCTGGGCAACAGTTTCAGCCGACATGTTGGGAAGGGGTTCCGCTTTAGCCATTTTGGTAAAGAAAACAGCCATCATAAGAATATATCGGTTGCCCCGAACTGATGGCGGTAGTGGTCCCACTAAGTCAACGCCTACACGTTTGTTGGGGTATCCCGTCAGACTAGGCTGAAGAGCAGCCCTATTCAACTGTCGTGGCTGCTTGATCTGATTGCACAGGGTGCGATACTGAATAAAGTTCCACACTGACCGCTTCAATTTAGGCCAGTAGTATCGGCGCCTAAGGGCCCACTCGGTCTTATGGATGCCCACGTGCCCAAACTGTGTGTGGATTCTATTAAGAACCTCGTCTACCATGGATAAGGGTAGAAGAATACGTCGCGGGTATTGTTCACCATCCCCATAGAACAAAAGGTCAATATCCATAAAGAGTTTGTCCCACACCGTGTGCAAGCAAGGCGTCTCATAGCTATGGCCTCTCAGTTCAACTGCACTAAGTGGTCGAGAACCACTTAACTTCCAATGATATATCGGGCCAATATGAGGATTTCCCTGCGGAGCTTGCACCCAAAGACGGCTTTGGTCGTCTTGTAGTGACACGGTACTAATGTTTATGTCTGTACATGATGGACATTCGCCGTGGCGACGGTATGGCTTCAGAGAGAGAGCATCAGCATTATTGTGCTGACGTCCTGGACGTTATATGCACGCGAACTCATACGTAGCTAGTCTCTCTTGCCACCTAGCGACCAGTCCATCAGCGTTCTTAGAGTTCTACAACCAGGTCAGAGAGCTATGATTGGTGCGCACGATGAAAGGCCGGTATTGGAGTTATGGCCAGCATTCCTCCACGAAGTGGGTGAGTGCGAGCATCTCCCTTCTGGTCACACAGTAACGGCGTTCTGCCTTTGACAGGGATCGGATTAGATACTGAACGACGCCTTCTGTACCATCTGGTTGTTGCTGGGAGAGGACGGCGCCTATGGCAGCGTCACTAGCATCGGTATCACGAATAAATTTTCTGGCGTCATTGCTAATGTCAGGAAAAACTAAAATAGGAGTGGTGCACAACTTATTCTTCAACGTCTGGAAGCTACTTGTACAACCAGCAGCCCACTTAAATTGTTTTTCTTTCTAAGTCGGCTTGTGAAGCGGACCACCTATGTGAGCATAGTCTTTGATAAATCTTCTATAGTAAGAAGCCAGTCCAAGAAAACTGCGGACTTCAGTTACGTCCATAGGGGTGGGCCACTCACGGATTTGCCTAACTTTATCCTCGTCCGTTTGTATGCCAGAGGCCGAGACTACATGCCCTAAAAACTTGACATGAGGTCTAATAAAAACACATTTACAGGGCTTAAGGGTGAAACCAGTCTGTTGGAGACTGGCAAACACGGCTCGGAAAATGCTAATATGACCTTCAAAATCCTTACCAAGAACAATTATGTCATGCATATAAACTAGGCATGACTCGGGAATGAGTTGAGCCAGGACTTGATTCATTAGCCGTGGAAAAGTACTTGGAGCATTAGCTAGGCAAAAGGTATTGTCTCAAACTCGTAAAGAACCGAGGGGACTGCGAAAGCATCTATAGCAGGGTAGTGTAGCATGTAACCTACGTTTGCAATAAGCATATCAGATATAAATATGCACTAACCAAACGCTTCTTCCTCACCTGAGGTGATCACATGAACACCTGGGGAAGGTGGAGGGTGGGTCTGACGACCACGTTGTTGCTTCCAGTTCCCGCGTCGAGGAGACTGTGGAGAGCCTCGCCAAGGAGAGGTCGGCTGTGGAGGGCCGCGCCAAGGAGTTTGGGGTTGTGGAGAGCTACGCCAAGGGGGAGTGGGCTGAGGAGGGCAATTGAGCCGTTTGTGTGCCAATATCGCGGCTCTGTCGCTGTCCCATGGCAAAGACATCGACTGGAGTGTCCTGCATGGTGGCAGGAGCTTGATGACACCCAAACGCTGATGGGGAGGAGACTTGGATTAATGGACAGGCCATATATATGGCCTCCTCTCGCCGAGCAATATCGCGGGCAACCTTGATGCTGCTGGGGGGGTCGCGGAGGAATTGGCGCCTGATCGCTGGGACAGAGATCCAATCGACGAAGTTCTCCAAAATCCTGACCTTGAGCTCGGTGAAGGACTCTTTTGGGTAGGCTTTACGGGCCAGGACTCGAAGACTTCGCTGGAAGTCTACGACAGACTCGCCCGCGTGTTGTCGACGACTTTTGAGTGCGGCACGGGCAACGAAGGGCATCGACGACTGTCCGCATTCGCGTCGCAGATGCTCGAAGATGGTCGCGAGGGTGAGCGACGCTGTAAGGTTGGCAGCCCTGGCCACCGTGTACACTTCGTTGTCTAGCCGTCCCAGGATGGCATCTGGGCGGACACCTTGGTCTACGGCCTCCAGGTAAACTTTCATGCGGTCCTCCCACAAGTCATAGTCGTCATACACCGTCAGCTTATCCGGCTAAGGTGGACGGCCTCCAGAGTTTGAACCTCGCTCCATCGCCTGGACTAGCCTAGTTATCAAATCGTTGGACATTTATAATCCCACCTCTGCCACCAAAATGTATTGGGCCTGTATTAGGTACGCAACGAATCCAAATTAAGGACGCCCAAGTAAGAACAAGACAGTTGGCAAGGTGAAGAGTTTAGGGATCATTTGTAACTAGGAGTTGGTATTCTATTGGGGGCTTGGTCCTGCAAGGATCCTTTGGTGGGGATTGGCTGTCCTGGGGCGATCTTTGGGAGGTCTGTAGGAGAAGGAATGGCGATGGCTGGAGGAAGCGTTAGAGAGCGGTCTCCGGTCCAAAGTGATGAGCTTCAATTGTCCTCGGTATTAATGTCGTGTTCTCCAGACGATTTAATAGGTTTACAATAGAATAGACCAATGGGTATGCGTAAATCGTGCATTTTATATCGAAAAGAACAAATAGGGTTAAGAGTGAAGATTTTATGGACTTCCAGGCTTGATCGGTAGTTACGACGGTGTCGGTTTCTTGCGCTAGTAATCTGCTAGTAATCTGAGCTACTAGAGAAAATTGATAAACTTTGATTCCATCTTTACAGAATGGCCAGCTCAAAAAATATCAAATGGATCTTGTCTTGAGAATGTCAGTTCAGTTTATTAAGGGACTCCCTATTTGTTACAAGGTGGCTGAAGAAATCTTCGATTCATATTGACAATTCAAAGAGATAGGGTTTACATATATGAATGCATATAAAACAGGCATCCGTCGGCTAATTGAAAAGGGTATGCATCAATGACTAGTTACATATTAAAAGTAGTTGATTTAGTAGTATTTGTAGTTAATATAGTAGTATCAGTAGTATATGTAATTTTAGGTTACCAAGCAACCTTTGAAGAATTAAAAACTATGTCGACCTCTGACTTACTACCCACACACTTCAACCCCGATCTGAAGACTGTGACTGCATCCGACGCATCCGACTAAAATATAGACGTAATTTAACGCGTCTTTCCGGACAGCGTTGAAACGTCTGTTGGGCAGGCAGCAAGATCGCTAAGGTTTGCGGAACGCAACCTCAGAGACATAAAGGAAGGAGGCCTTGGCTATCATCTTCATCCGGAATAAGTTTCACATTTTTGACTTAGCATAGGCCTCTTCTTGCAATTTTCGGCTCGAAAAAGATTTTTTGTGTACGCGGCAAATCTTCTTCAGCGAAGGTGCCCATACCGACGGTGACCACCTGTGGATCAAACATACTTTATCTTATTTTTTGTATAGGTTGTCAGCCATTGACAGTGCCACCTTTAGATCCACTTGGGAATTCTGATCACTTTTTGAACTGAACTGAACGGTTGCCGCGCGGTTTGAATTCTCGAGCAACAAAAACACCGAATTTAATCGAGTCTTTGATCTTAAACAATCAGTTCACAGACATTAATTGGTTCAAATTATTGAATCAATTAATTGAATCTTCCGCCCAATTGCCCTCGATACCCTCACAGTTTGACCAGGAGAGTTCTCAAAATCGGACACTGTTTTGGCCTACATAGCCTACCAGTCCAATCCATTCTCTGACGGCTCTCCAGGGTTTCTGAGGACTTTTGTTCAACTAGGATAGTTCTCCAAATAGAGCAACCTGTCGAAAATCTTGGCTTTGCCTACACAACCTACCAGTCCAATCCAGGCAAGCTTTCGTCAAGCTTTCTGAGGAGTATCTACAAAACAGGCTGAGTCGTTCATTATCCATATTCTGTCTAATTGATTGTGCAATTTATATCGTGGAACTCGTTATAACAAATACTTTTAACAACTTCCACTACCAGAAGTAGTTAAGAACGTTCGGGGGATTTCATTAATTTGCAAAGAAGGCGGAGTAGATAATTTATTTACTGCTTGTGTAAAAGCGCTGATAGTGTAAACCTACACCTAGCCACCCGTTACTTCTTAAGTTACCACACAAGAATTCAAAAGTCATGCCGCAAGCCGGGATTGAACCAACGACCACAAACGCGATGGCGATGCTCGCTAACCACTCGACCACCTCATTACGGCGGCGAGCGCTCTCTCAAATTAATATGCACGCTGTTGACGACATTGCCATTTTCGGAGGCTGTCAACAACTGTCCATGAAGCTAAACCAGCTCGAGGATGAGATAAGACAAATAAAATCTGCGCTAAAAGGCACCTCTAAAGCAGTAGATGCCACTCAGGAGTCCACTGAACGACTTACCAGAAGCAAAACCATTGATACTCGATCAAAGGGTATCCCAAAACAGCTGCTACGGCTACCGAACAACAATTACCAACGGCGCAGGACAAAAATAGTCTGCGTAAAACAAAAAAACCCATCCAAAACGTAAAACTGACACCAAGAAGGAAAAAGCCAATGGACAACCGACTTCGAAAGATTCCTCAAAAAAGCTCGAACACGGGACTTTGACTATTGCCTTGTCCTCCACAGGAACGACTGAGATTCTCACACCAAGCACAAGCAGTGTAATTGATTCCCCAACCGAAACTACCACCTGCGATATCAAATCGTCAAACCCGTGGAATTCACCGAAACCCAAAAAAAACCGGATCAAAGCCAACACATAGCCAATCAGATTCCCCTCCATCATCACCAGTGCGCAACGTGAAACATTCCCACCAGATAGTGGAAGACAGCGTCGTAGTTACAAAAAATGCCACGGACAGAAAAAAAGTTTCATAATACAGGGACTACCTGAATCAACAGCTACAACTCCAGTAGACCGATATTCTGAAGACATGAACCACTTTCGTGAAATCCTGAACAATATGCTGGAAACTAATACGTCGATTGAACTGAAAAAAGCCTTCCGACTTGGAAAACGGCCCGAAAGCCAATCTAAATCAACGCATCCTAGGCTTCTTAAAGTTATCTTGACCAGTAGTCAGGAAGCCAGTCTCATTCTGTTGAGGCGCTTTAAGTTAAAAAACTCAAACCCTGGATTTTTTTTCAACAGGACTTCTCACCTGCGGAGCGGAACAAACGCCATCAACTTGTCATCGAACTAAGACGGCAGCTCAGCGAAGGGGAAACAAATTTTGTTATTTACAACAACCAAGTGATCCATCGTCCATTGTTCTCCTCCTGGAGAGGCCCGTTCCGGATTACCACGCAGTTGGCCCAGTAAACACGGGCTCGCGCCCGACTGTTAACACTTTCCGAGCAAACCGAAAACTAACATTCCTGTACACCAATGCACAGAGTATATTATCGAAGCTCGACGAGCTTAAGATTCATATCTGGGATCTATCTCCATATATAATTTCCGTAACAGAAACTTTGTTGTCCCAACACGTGGACGACCGAGAGGTAACTATGGCTGGCTACCAACTTTTAAGAAAAGACAGGAAAGAGCGTCAAGGAGGTGGCGTACTCACATACGTGAAAAGCGAACTTACAGTTTAAGACAAAACTTATAAACTTGCGTCTACTTCCGAGGCGATATGGCTATCCGTAAAAGTGCCAGGTGCATCAAGTCTAGATGTCCTGACAGTCTACCGCCCACCGAAAAGAGACCCCGTAGCCGATGCTTACCTGCTAAAGGAGCTCGAAAAGATTGCTACACGGTTGGATATCCTGATCATGGGTGACTTCAATGCGCCTCACATCGACTGGAGCTCGACCTGCGCACATAAATCTGATCTAGCCTTTGACGGTTGTTTTCTGAGCACGACGCTAAAGCAACGTCTCACACAGCACGTCACTTTTCCAACCAGGGTGTGCGAAGGACAACAGGCCAATTGCCTGGACCTAGTTCTCACAAAGTGGCAGTACAGCATCGACGAAGGGTCATGTCTACCGCCGCTAGGCAAAAGTGACCACGTGGTACTGCGATGGGAGAACTGACTATTTTCTATACCAGCAAGACCCACAACAATCAGAAGGAATATATGGCAAGGCGATTTCGGTGGAATGAGGGCCGAACTCATGCGCACTCAGTGGGAACCTTTATTCGTTGGAAACATAACCGAGGACTGGGAAACGTTCCGGGACGTACTGCACAGACTCATCGAAAATCACTGTCCGATTTTGAAAAAAAGGTTAACCAACAGACCGCGATGGCTTACGCAGGTCTTACAAATCGAAGTTAACAAAAGCGGAGATTGTGGAAAAATTCGCTTACGGACGGACATCCTGCATCTCTAAATGCGTACAAAATGCAGAGAAATCGGGTCAAGGGCCTTATTTTTAGAACAAGACAGGCTTTCGAAGTGGACCTGCTGAACCGGGCCACCGTGAATTTGAAACTGTTTTACGGTTACCTCAGGCAGAATACACGGAACAAGGATCCAAAACCCCTGCTCAGGACCGCCGAGGGCATAGACCTTACTGAAGACGGTGCGAAGGCTGATCATCTTCCGGAATTTTTCCAGTCGGTTTTCACAAAGGAAACGAGATACGATCACCCTACCGATGGCTTCGAAGTGGATACAATAGTAGAGACTGTTAATTCCACCGAGACTTCTGTCCTCAAGGATCTTTTGGGGTTAAAGGAATCTAAGTCTCCGGGTCCCGATGAAGTACCTGCCAAGCAGTTGAAAGAGCTCGCGAGAGAGTTGGCAAAACCACTCTCTACGCTTTTCCAAACATCCTTCCAGACCGGAAGTCTACCAGCCAACTGGAAATCCACATGGATTACGCCGCTTTATAAGGGTGGAAGCCGGGTCTCTGCAAAGAATTATCGACCGGTTAGCCTAACTTCAGTTTGCTGCAAAATCATAAAAGAAATAATTAAGCAACAACTAATACAGTTCCTAGAACATAACAATCTGCTATCCGAGGTCAGCACGGTTTCCCTAGAGGTAGATCCTGCGTCACAAATTTGCTCTACTGCTTAGAACGTTGGACTGAAGCGGCCGATATTGAAAATACGGTGCACGCAGTCTATATAGACTTCAAAAACGCTTTTGATAGCGTGCTGCACCACCACCTTCTTTATAAACTCAACCGCATAAGCGTAAGTGGTAGACTTCTGACATGGATAGAAAACTTCTTAACTGGCCGCTCACAAACTGTCCATATCAGCGACAAACATTCGACTAAAGTTGAGGTTGAGAGTGGTGTTCCCCAAGGCTCTGTTCTCGGCCCTATTTTGTTCATTGTCTACATCAACGATTGTGTCAACGAAATGGACTGCGATATTGCCATGTTTGTCGATGATCTCAAACTTTGGAGCGTCATTCAAACTGCGGCTGATGAAGAGAACTTGCAGGCAAACTTAAATCGACTCCAGAAATGGTCAAATGACTGGCTCTTACCATTTAATGAGTGCAAGTGCAACATCATACGAGTCGGGAAAAGTGATCCTTCGAAACGTACGGTTTACAGTCTGAATGGCATTCCATCGAAAGAAGTGGATGTCCAAAAGGACCTTGGAGTCTGGATCACGCCCTCGCTTAAACCCTCCCTACATTACGCAAAGGTAGCGAAGTCAGCCATGTCCATTCTGTACCTCGTTAAACGAGCTTTTGCAGCCTTCACTACCGACTGCTTCGCTAAAGTCTTCGGAACATTCGTGCGGCCACAGTTGGAGTCCGCTCTCCAAGTTTGGAGACCCTGGGTGGCGACGGACATCAACATCCTCGAAAAGGTCCACAGGCGAGCAACCAAACGTGTCCTTTGACATGGCTCACAGCCTTATGAAACACGGCTGTCGAGTCTCAATCTCTTTCCCTTGCACTATAGACAGCTTTAGGGGGACCTGATACTAACATTCCGCATACTACGCGTCCAGGACTTTTGTCTCGTCCCAGGGGATTTCTTCGAGATAGCAAAACCAACGAACTTGAGAGGTCATCCTCTCAAATTACGTGTGACTGGAGCAAGGCTAGACACTCGGAAGTACTTCTTCTCCAAAAGAGTAGTCGAAGCTTGGAATAGTGTTCCTCTGGATGTTGTTATGTCGGACTCCTTTGAGGTTTTTAAGCGAAAGTTAGATCGATATAAGGGTGCGAGCTACAACACTAACTGAAAGTTGCAAGTGTGACGTCAGAAAATATGGCATTTAAGATACTACTAGCTATATTTGAGTAACATTTCTTTATGTTTGTTATTTTCGTTCGAGGGCTTGCATTCTCCCATTATTCCCATGCTGGGGTCCTCGAGGTCTTCGCTGCTTAACTTATTTGCACACCTTGGTGACACCGTGAGTGTTCGCATCAGCTAGACCTGGCGACCGTCGTCCATGAGGTGTATGAGCGTTCTCCCTTGGTTCGAACCGCAATGGACCGAGGATGATCTGGACATATATTTCCACCTTTTAAATCCCTCAACGGACTCTGCAATCAGCAAGGGAGAATCTGGCTGATTCATGTGACCTCCGAAATGCCCCCGTTGGACCCCCAAGGGCGACGGTTTTTTTCTCCTAAATATCACCGGGAGTTTTTTTTCACTGTCTGCTCTTTTTCAACTATGTTCCACTATGTTAGCCTCGCCAACATATCGAGATACTATTTTTTTGATACCACAACTCGCATGTCCAAATAGGGAATTCAAAGGTGACTCACCTACATCTCCCTTAAATATACTGATACTGATACTGAATACTATTGTTCTTTCTACACTAGAACTAGATGCTGCTGAAACGTTTTCCAAAAATATAGCTTTTTCCGTGATTTCAGATCAGCGAATATGAGGGAATTGCTAATACACCCAAATTCCCACGACTGGACTAACTTCTTTGTATGTTCGGATGTGAATGTTTGTACTGATACTTTTTACAAAGTTCTAGGTCCACTCATTTCTCGTTTTGTTCCCCGTCCTGCCCTTGATCCAACAAATCTTTGAAGAGACTAAGAGGCTGTCTGACGAAAAACGACAAGCCTATGAGGTTAACTTTGCCGAAAATCCTTCGTAAAAGGTTGCGAAGCTCTTTTCGCGCACAGTTAAAGTGCAGAGAAAAACGCAGCACCCCGTATTTCGAGACGCCTTAGGAAACCCAATAGCTGACGCTATGTGGACTGCTGATAGCTTCAATGCTTTCTTGTCTAGAACGTTTAGTAAACAATCTGTCGCCATCTTTTCTAACATCCGGGTTTTGACCGATAACGTCCTCGAAACCATAACTTTTATCCTCTGGGACGTGACCGTAGCCATTCGGCGTTTTCGTCAATCTTACAGCCCAGGACCAGATGACGTCCCGGTCAGCGTTCTTAAGGCGGATGCAAACGATATTTTTCCGTCCCTTCTGTATAAGATATTTAATCTTGCTCTTGAAAGTGAAACTTTCCCTATTTTATGGAAGAAATCGCACATAGTGCCTATTCCCAAACACGGCCGACCTACGTCATTTGACAACTTTAGGCCAATAAATACACTACCAACAATCTCGAAGATCTTCGAGACCTTGATCAAAGACAAGATGATGCGTCACCTAAGAGAGAATAACCTACTTAATGCGGCTCAGCATGGCTTTTTCGAAAAAAAGGTCTTAAGACACTTGCCAGCTCTCTTTCTTTGATCGTGTGCTACAATCTAGAGACAGCGGTTTTGCAAATTACATCGTTTACTTCGATTTCATTAAGGCTTTTGATCGTGTTGACCATGATCTCCTACTGCTGAACCTTGCCTCCTTAGGCATAAATAACAAGCTTCGGAACTTAATATTTTCCTATTTGAATGCTCGCGCACAACGGGTTAAAAATGTCTGATGTTATCTCCAACCCCACGCATGTGAGGAGCGGAGTTATTCAGGGCAGCGTGCTGGGCTCGCTTCTATTTTGCCTCTTTTTCAACGATGTTCCTGATTGTTTTCCGTATGGTAGGCCCTTTATGTACGCTGAAGATTTAAAAAGTGCCTATCGATATAAACCAGTTGATCGCAACATCGTGCTTGAGCTCTTAAAAAAGGATCTTCAGGCCTTCGCTCAGTGGTGTCGCACATGGCGCCTCTAACTTTCTTGGCAAAAGTGCTCCGTTATGGTTATTGGCGACAACCATCAGCCCCACCTAAGCATAGACGGTCATTATCTAAATGTGCTCGGAGTTAAAAAGGATCTGGGCATATCATATTCTAGTAGTCTTAATATGTCAGAGCACTGCGCCCTGATTGTATCGAAAGCCCGCCAAACTACTTGGTTTATTCTCAGAAATTTAAAAACCGTGAACATTAGAATTAGCCTCTATAAAATGTATGTCAGGCCTAGTCTGGACTACTGCTCGTTTCTATTTAGTATTCTGCACGCTAGCGAACGAAAGAAGATAGAACCAGTTTAGCACTTCTTTACAAAAAGCGTTTTCTATTCAGAACACCGAAACTTGTCCTACCAACAACGCTGTGAGCTTACAAACCTTGACCCACTGTGGCTTCGCAGATTACAGAAGGGACTATTTTCACTGTTTAAACTTCTAAACAGTCGTACATTTAACCCTCTTACATCTCTGAGGTCCCTCGACCACTCTCGGCGAACCAGTCATCGAGATGTATTTTTATTTATTCCTTTGGCACGCGCAGTTAGATACCGACAGTTTTTTTCGGTAAACGCTATAACAATCTGGAATAAGCTACCTAAAGTATCAAAATTCAGCAAAGCTTTCCCTTGTTTACGCGAAGTGTTACTAGTTTTCTACATGCAGGACACCTTCCAAAACTTTTGGGTGCTGACTTTGTTGAAGCTCTCTTTGGTTCTGATGGCATTCACGGACTCTGAATCCTGTGCCGGTCTTCATGCTGAGGGCAATATTGCTGGCTCTGCAGACCTCAAGCGGCTAATTTCTCAGTCGACAGCGAACAGCCGCTCGCCGACATACCTGCTGGTGCAGAATACCGGATCCGTAATACTGAATTGAGAGGTTCTTCACCGGGCACCTGTGTTAACGCGTCCCTGTTCAGAACTTTAATTGCTCAATAAGCTGCAGTTTTTTCTCCTGAAAACACCTGAAACAACGATCAGGAGTTTTTTCACTGTCAGCTTGACCCTCTACTGTATATATTTTTTGACCTTGCTTGTAAACTGGCACTAAATAAAATAAAATAAAATAAAATAAAACACTGCTAGACTATGTCTTCGATATCCGATACCATTCTACCACAAACATAGGCCAGACAGACGCACTCTCGCGCTTAATTAACTCACAGACTAACGAGCCTGGGTACACAGTCATTGTGTCTGTCCAATTAAGTCAGAAGTTTATAGTCTGTTTATGGATTCCATTCATGCACTCTGTCCCTTTTGAGGAAGCCGCAAACGTAATCCAACAAGATCCACTGTTGTGACAAATAGTTAGGATCCAATGAACTCCGTGGCCAGCAAAACTTTATGGAGAATTGTATCAGTTCCATCAACGAAGATATTGTCTGTCCATGGTTAACGACCGTATTCTGTTCTACGAACGTATTGTCTTCCAGAAACTGCAGCCAAGCGACCTGAGGCAATTTTGTACTGGGTATCCGTTTGTTAATCGCATGAATGCTCTAGCTCTCAGTTATGTTTACTATTTTCCATGGATGAACGTTTCGAATAACGGGCTTTCCGGTACCTATAAGGGAAAAACACCACAGATGGAGTTCTCGAAATATTCCTGCTGAACCAGTGGGCCAACCCTCACCCAAACGCATCAAACGGGACCTCTTCTGCAAAAGCGTTGATGCAGAGAAACCTTCACATACCATTTTATCTATTTCATCAACTGTCCTTTGTCGGTATGGGTGATGAAACTGTTCACTCGACGTTGATCGAAATGCAATTAAGCCGACGCCAAAGAAGAAAGTGAAGGTTGTTCTACCCGGGTATGTGTTGTTGGATAAGGACAACGTACTAACCAGAAGCAGGTGCCAAAATATTCTGAACTTCAGGTGGAAAGCTGTCCATTGTCGACACCTGTCTACATCGTACATTTGAAAGAAGTCGCATTCGGTTGGAGTCACCAATGTCGAAGGCTTGACAACACGAAGTTTTCCCTAATGAGAAGACAGGGAAGACGGATAACGTATTCGTCATTGCTGCCTGATACCTTGGTAAAAACGCAATTCCGGCAGCTCTACCATTGCCGTTCATGTGTTCGGTTTGGAAACAGAAGAGGTTTTGTTACTGTTTGCTTATCATAGACAATTATGATCTGTACGATCAAGACCACATTAGTAAGCGTGGTGGTGGTTTTTTCTCTCACGGAATTCAGTAGTATCCTTGCGTTGTGATAGTTAGATTATTAATCGGTGCCCGAAGTTAAGCCTTGCCGAAATAAACTGAAATCTGACTTACGGGAAACATTTTGCTCTAAGATAAGTCAAAATTTGAATACTATTTGAAGTTTTTGACCGCACATATCAAAAATATCTGACTATGTTAGTTTATTAGCATCGTTTTACTAAACATCCAAAGTATCCTATACTTCTATTAAATAAAATCATAAACAATGATTGACACAAAAGTTATTATCGATAAAATTGACCTCTCTGTCATCTCTCGTTTGAAGAGAAACACCAATCTCTATTTACGATCGTAGAATCTCTGTTAGATGAAAATTCATTTGCAAAAAACCTCACGAGCTTTCACAAATAGAGTATTTCATACATTTGGTTTCCTCTGAAGTTGCTGATAGAGCAAATGTAGGCTTACTATAATTATCCGCACGTTCCCATTCAACTACAACCATCCAGCAAACTATACACTCCTTTGGCCTAAACATTCAAATCACTTAACTCAAAAAGTCACAATAGACTAGTATTAGTCATATTCTTTTCCCAACTTGAGGCTGAAATTAAACTTAATAATCCTAAATTTAAAAAAAACGTTTCTGAACCCTTAAATCCTTCCAAGGTCCAAACTTAATGCCAATGCAGCGAAGACAATTCCAGAATAAAACCACAGAAAAGACAAGAAATAATCAACACAGCATTCCTTTAGTCGAGCATGCAACGTGTTCTACGTCCACGACAAACAATACACAACTCAAAATCAGTTAGAAGAGGAAATCATCAAAACCCAAAACCAAAACTCCACTGCAGTAGCAGCAACAAGGTTCGGAACATTCACCTCATCAAAGTAGATCACTGGCCTCTATCTAATGGTTTTTCCTATCTCCTCACTTGTGTCGATCGATTCACCCGGTGGTCAGAAGCCATCCATCTACCTGATGTCACTGCCTCAATAGTGTTCAAAGTCTTTCTCAATCGTTGGGTTGCTATTTTTGTACCCCCTCCACTGTCCGGACTTATTGCGGTGCCCAGTTCGATGCTGGCATTTTTCAGTCTCTCCTGTCCTTCTAAGGCTGTAATTGCATTCACCCAACAGCCTACTATCTGGCTGCCAACAGCATGGTCGAGCAGTTCCACCATCAGCTGAAGGCCTGTCAAAGCGCCGCGGACGATCTGGAGAACTGGACGGCCTATCTCCCGCTCATCCGGTTGGGCATCTGCTCCGCTCGCAGATCGAACCTTGATTGTTCCACCGTTGAACTCGAGTTTGGCGCTATCGTCTGACTTCCTGATGAGATAATCTCGCTATGTCCTCGTGGTATGGTCGAGGATTTTGCCAACCTCCGGCAAGGCCTACGGACCCTGAACAATTGAAGGTCAGCTTCGTCCCGAAACAGTTCAATTGATAGCCACCCAAATAGTGAAGTATCAAAACTTCTTATCCTATGTAAACTATTTAACAAAGCTTAATCTGTTTACTTAGGCAAAAGCATGGGAAGCTTTAAAAAATAAGTCTGCCTTTTGAAAGAACTGGCTTACTGCTTTGCTTTTGATGACAATTTTGAACTGGTTTACAGAACCAGTATCCCAGGTTATACATTAAAACTGAACGTTCAACAGGCAAGTCCAAGTTCGTGCCATTTATATTTCATTGTGAGATTGATCAAACCATGGAATGCACCCTCTGCAACTGTTGTACAATCACCATCCGTAGAAGGTTTTTGAGTGAACCTTTAACGACTTATGATCGAGAATGCGCCTGAGCGATGAGGGTTTTAACTTATCACTTGAGTCTCACGCACAAATTTTAATATTCTTTTGTCCTAATTTAACTACTGCAAGACACATTATTTCTCTGATCTCCGTACTAAATTTGGCATTTCCACACCTATTTCTGCCTTTAAACTGAAGTGAACAAAACCAAAGCTTTTGCCTCTGCACTGATATTTAGGCTGGATGATGGAAGATTTTTCGGTTTGAATAATTTAATTCTGGGTTATTAAACGATTTTTCATTTTCAAAATGGAAAAATAGTGTTTGTGCAACTGGTTTTTAAGGACAAACCGTGTTAAAACTTTGGAAGCCGGTATTTGAATGGTGAGACCACGCATATTGAGCATTTGTTGGATAATTCACTTTGAGTATATTGCGGACAATAACATAAAATCTACGTTCCCATATACCAATAACCTCTATTAATAACAAGTTTTATGAGCCAGTATATTTGTGAGAAGTTTTCGATGTTGTTTGTTAAATTATTAGAATGTAATTTAACGTTGCAAATCATCAAAGCCATTTCCCAGCTCTCTTCTATATTGTGAAAACGAGATGACGAGATGAAAACAAATCATGTTTTCTATTATAATCGAGTAGAAATATCCAAAAATAAACTTCAGCTGGCATTAAATACAATCATTTTTATGATAATTGCTATTTATTGATCAGTTCAACCCTCAGCTCCATGGAGAACGCCACCGCTTTCTATCCAAAGGAGGATGCTATGGTCTACCGCTGTTCATTTAAATTCTTTCAGAAAAAAAAAACCTGTAACGTACTGATAACTCATTTTTATATTGAATTTTTAACCAGGAAATCATTCTGTACCTCACGGAATTTCTGCCTCACAAAACTCTGTTTTTTGTTTTATTGTATCAAGCCTCAATGTATAAAGTTTACCTGACATACTCACGCCTTCGAAATCACATTACAATGCATCAGCGATTCATAATACTTCTGTATATTCTATCCCAGTTACTCGATAAGTATAGTTGCCAAGAGCCCAGAGTTAACGAACAGGCCGCAATGTCCTGTGTCGATGACTTCGGAAATGCAAAGTTTTGTTATCCTCCATTTATTAGCGCGGCTTCCGGACGCAATGTGAATGCGTCGAACACATGTGGGCTGCGAGGAAGACAAAAATTCTGCATACATATGTCCAACGCTGCAGCACCAAGTCGTTGCCAGTATTGCGATGCCAGAAACCCCTACGAAAGTCACGATGCCAACTCATTAACAGACAAGAATCATAACAACTGGTGGCAGTCAGAAACGATGGACGTAAATCCATTGCTGCATTTTTCAGAGTCCGTAAACCTGACTGTTGAGTTGGGTGAGCATTTTCTCAGGTTTTTATATAACACAAGTTTACTAGAAACCACTGAGGGATATTTTAAATTCTCGTTGAAGCATGAAGGCATACAAGAAAATTTAAAATTTTGTTGATAATTAGCAAATGCTTAAATTCATTGACACGTCAATCCTTGCGACTTGTGATTCATCGTGGTGTTAAGGGCTTCATCCACATTTCAACGATTAGCCCCATTTGCAATGCTATTTAAAGCCATAAACAATTATTGAGTTTATTTTTATCAGCTAATCATCCATTGTAAATATTAGTGCCAAATCTCGAACGCCTATGGGATTGAAATAAATAAAAAATCAGTGAAAGTCCAGTTGTAAAGTTGAAAATAATGAAAGTAAAAAAAATATTATTCTGCTTATTGTGCATTAGTTTCTATTTTTATGCAACCTTCACATTTCATATATTTTTTTTAAAATTATATCTTCATGATTAACGTTCCAGCGCCTTTTGTAATCGTCGATTTTGATTATTTAGCTAAATTGGCCATATTTATGCATACGCAGTGTATGTTTCACTTTCATTTCTTTAGAAGCTAGATAATCTTAGACTGTATTATTCAGAGGTTCAATAACAGTTTAAAAATGAAATAAGGAAGACATCTGTATTTTAAGCTGCGTAATGATAGTGAGGTCCATGTGACCAAAATATACACCCTATTTAATTTGGTTATTTTCACAGAAAGAAAAAACTTTAGCTAGTTATAAAGCGCATTTATCTTTTAAGAACCGGTATTGCTATTTAATACACAAATGAGTAATTTAAATGAACGAAAACCTATTCTCTTTCCTTGTATAATAATAACCGATATTCAATCAATCAATAATGTCAGACGAATCGGTTGGATTTTGCTTATTAGCAGTCATATTTCTTTCTCTATTCCATGTTTTGAGTGCTTTTAATATGCCTAAATTTGTTCTGACATAACTACAAATTAAGTAGTCAGATGCTCAGTACACTTCTTTAATAGAATATGAGTGACAGCTTCTGCTCCAAATCAAACGTCAATCTGTTAAAGCAATATTTTTAAATGTTTATTTGCTTATTTGTATACGCGTTGTGTTATGCTAAATCATTCATAAATTTTTTAAATTTAAAGCTGCTTTTTGTCGCCCTATTTGGCTAATATTCCACGCGCTCTCCTTAAAAATGAACACGATGAACATATACATGGCCGAACCATTATTGAAGGTTACCTACAAAGTTGACTTGTATGTATCCTCAATTTAAACTCTTCATCGGCAGTAGTTTCTGATTTTATTACAGAATGTTGAAAAAGCTAGCTTAACATAAATGCAGCCAATAACCTGTTCAATTAGTACCTTATGGCGAAACAGGAGTGATATCCTGAGCTTTCTCGCATCAAAATTAGTAAAATTTACCTGAGCCCCGTCTATGTTGAGCATTTATCGTTAAGAGATTGATAGGTACTTGACCTACATTTGTTCGCGCAAAGCAACATCAAAACTACGGAAAAGAGGGAAAATGAAATTGTTTCTAAACAGGTAAAGTAGAGTTCATTCCTTCTGTGGATATTGTGCTAGACACTAAATATTGTCATCCGACATTACAAGAATATATAATAAATGGATTGTGCATCTTGGATATTTACTTCTAGCATAATTTCCTCTTTGCAATTTGTAGGTTAAAAAACATAGGTTATTTCCCAGCTTATGGTTGTAACATGTATCTGACAGTTTCACCTCGACAGGTACTTGTGGATGTTTGCTAGGGCAGGGTGTCAAAATATCCTTGCGCTTTTCGCAGAAAATATGACATTTTTCAAGTAGTTGTTCTTAGAAACTCCTTTATGACGAGGTGGCTACTTTAGTTTGAAGATGCCGGAAAGCACTCAGTGTATCTAAATTTACCGGTCTTCTGCCCATACGCAAAGGTTTTGCGTTGCAGATAAAATATGTATTAAATAAACACCTTATTTTTCCAACGTTTCTGGTTTTATGTTAATTGTGTCTTGTGACCTGCCATGTATTATTTCTGTCAATATTTTCAAACTGCTTAAAGTGAACAAGTAAACAAATCTTTTTTCGTCGTTTCAGACTAAAATATATACTAATAATTAGATCGCGTATTTTCCTGGCTGCAACAGCAGTTTCCTATTTTGTCGGCTACAGTAAGCACTTCTTTGTACACGTATATAATGAAAACTTTTTGCGCAAAATAAAGGCAGTTCGGGTGTGTTAATAGCATATTTTCAGTGATTTAATTCACCTAAGTATAAGTTTGTTATTATGAGATTTTATTATACCAGAACTTTAATATATTCCATAAACTTTATTAAAAGTGAACTTTTTAAACCGTTAGAGAAGGAGGGACTATCGGAACATCAGTTGGTTTTACATGGTAACGTGTAACATGACTACTTAGATAAACCAATTATTTTTAAAAATCTCAATATGCCGTTAGAGTAACCAAGTTGAAATGCCACAACACAGGCAAATATAGTTGTGCGTAATTTCGTGTTGCCATTATCATTTGCTGGTGTTCGCATGAGCTAGTAAATTGTCCATATTGTTAATGTGCTTTCTTGGAAAAGTTCATAATTTTATGATTTGGGAAAATAAACTTCGATTCTTGCATCATTTTCGCGGACATCCATAAACCCCCACCACTTAACTACTTTGTTATTAAATAACTTGATTTGGATGGATGAAAACCTTTATCGCCTACCCCTATATCGATAAGACTATCTTGCTACCAACCATTTTTTCAACATCCCCAAATGTCAAAATGTAGTCTACAAACAAATGTTTTAGTTAATACTTTCATCATGATACATTTATATAACATCAGACGATTCACTTCCCAAATTTTAAAGAAATGATGGTTTAGCCAATTTTATTCAGCAGTGCTCATCAAACCAAAGAATCTCTCAGGCAAACCCCAAATTTTGGGTTTTTCAGTCCATTAGAAGGGTTAAAATAGATAGCGGAGATTCTATCACAAATAACTGAGCTTTGCCTGCTTGAAAAAATCAGAAACCGGTTCTAGGAAGCTTAGAATACGAGGCTTGGTCCCAGTAGATCTTCTGAGCTGCAGGAGGTTATGTTTGTGTTACTGTGAGTTAATCTTTAGCGTATTTTTTAAACGTAATAGCAACCTGAGAACGTATTTTTCATTTTTAAAAGTCTCAGAACATTAGTTCTCTCTGCATAAAAACCACCAAAATTTTTAATTTGATATACTAATTAACCTTTTAGCAAACCCCCTAGAGTAAGTTGATTGAACAAAGAGGGAATACTACGACACAGGCAAACATATTGTTGCTCATTTATGTTTACATGCTGCGTCGTCCTTATTTGATATGGTTCAAATCAGCTAGCCCATCGTCCATATTCCACATGTGCTTTTTATCACATAAACAGGCTTTTAGAATTTACGCAAATTACTGCAGCTTGCTCATTTTTCGCCTAAATTACATAAACCTTAAACGTTTCACCGATTGGCTATATAATAAGTGGAGTTTAACTTCGTGTTGAGAGAAACCAAGCAACTAAAAAGGAATTGACGAAAATGTTTGTTGCCTACTGATATATAAACTTGGTATCTTTCTCGTAAGTATTTTCATAATTCCGTGTACTAAACTGCAGTTCTCAAACAATAGAGTTAAGCAAACACTTTTCACGGTGACCTATAACTTTAGGTGAGGCATTTTATGAATTCGTACGAGATAATTTTTGGAGTCTAATTCATTCAACAGGGCATATTTTCCCAAATTATAGTTTAGCCAAAGCAAGCTATGTTTTTTTCTCCGTGAGGCCATTAGGGGGATGAGGGTAGACAGTGGAGCTGCTATTTTAGATTGCTGACCTCCGCGTGCGTAACCAGAGACCCGAGCTCCGAGGCCGAGAAAAGGAAGGTATGACCCGTGAAACCTTGGGACGTGTATGCGTGTGTACATGCAGAAAACTGCAATTTCTCATACCAGACTGACCAGCGTTCGGCCATTGTTCGTTCGCTTGGCATCGAATCGATGTTTTGCTTACCCGATTTTTCAGTGTTTACGCTAAAAGGACGACCCCTGTTCTGTGTGTGTGCGTGTGCATGTTTCGTACGGTAAGAGAGGGCACGTCAAAGACCGCGTCGTGACCGCACGGGCTGGTTTGGTTTGCGGTGGGGACACAAGCAGACAGGTAAAAACTTACTGCATAAAACCCGACCTGGTACTCCGTGAAATGGTCACGCTAAATTTTGGATGGGGTCACATCAACCGGGAAAGCATCCAAATAGCACCTCGTACTGTGTATTGTCCAAGCGCATCCAGTTCTGAGCCGATAAACAAAGGTCAAACTAGCATGACTTGCCTTTTCGATGGCTTTCACATCACATTCTAAGTCAAAAAAATTCAACTACTCCACGAAAAATAGTAGATACAACAGTATTACACGGGCCGCAAGTCATAAGTTAACCTTTTCTAAGACCAAGTTGGAACACTGGTTGGTCTTCCTCCTTTAAAATATCCACAGTTGTATTGATGAAATTTGAAAATGGAACTGTTTAAATATGTGTTTACCACGGCAATGCGAGGTTGATGACATGATCCAACTGCTAACTGAGTTCTGGTTTTCTCCTCCGTATTGTAGCGACCTCTGCAAAATAAAAGAGACGCCCAGTCGTCGCCCGAGCTACGACCTTAAATGCAGTCATTGGGTCCACCGTATGGCCATTGCCCACCAGGTGCTTCGTAATTGAACTCTTGGGTACCTTTTTTCCGCCCGTAACAGCCATTTCGGCATATGTTCAGCTGACCGAGTCGCCAACTGCCTTTGCATGTACCCAATGTATTTGCGTCCGCAACTACATGTTAATTATGAATACAGTTTGATGTGGCGTGCATAGGAAGAATTTGCTTAGTTGGTCTAACTGGAATAGCCATTTTAGTGCTCATAAAAAACAGTTTAGAGGCAGTGTATGTTCGTTTAATCGTGCATCTGAGCCGACGCTTGGTCACATTTGACACATTATCACCCTTGAAATGGAGGAAGATGATCACCAGCTTTTTTGACACGGACATTTCCACAGAAATTTCTTGTCTGGGATGGTGATACTTATCGATGAATTTCTCCGGACACCCGTTTCCAAGAAAAACGTTCCCCAGGAAACTGATCTCGTCATCTTAGGTGCAGATTCTATTGGCTCTTTTTAACAGGCACAAAACTAAGTGTCGTTTTCTCTGAGGAAGTGCATGTACTGTCCTTTCCATGTGGTTTTTCGATATATGGACCTCGGAATGGAACCATCTGCCCTTCTACGCATACGAACGTCTAAAAAAGGCATTTTTTATTTTTCTCATGCTCGATCGTAAATTCGATCTTCACATATGCCTCTTGGGTTTTTTGACTATGGCAAAAATATCACCCACATATCGTCGATAGAATGCGGTTTCTGTAAGTTTGGGTGAATTTTCGTTCGAGTTTTGCCCGGAAGATATCCGCTTTGACTGGCCCTAATGGACTGCCCATAGCTACACCGTCGATCTGTCGACAAATCTGCTCGTTGAACAGAAACTGCACAGTTTTCGTGCATATTTCCAGTAGTTCCCGAAGTTGCGCATGTTTGAGGCACGTGTCTCACATGCTCAAAATTACGTCAATGGTTTCATGCAGTGGCACATTTTTGAACAGGCTCTGCTCTTCAAATGACATCATGTACTTGATCAGTAAATTTTAATTCTTCAGCTCATCTGCGAATGAGAAGGTGTCTTTTGTAGCGTAAGGAGCAAGTTTGCGTCTGATTGGTTCGATTTGTTGGACTAACCACTGGGCGAGTTTATGTGAATTCCTCATCGACAAAATTGGTCTTAATGGGACTCCTGACTTGTGCAATTTTGGTACCCTGTATAATCTGGGAATATATGAACCTACAAGCCTAAGGCATGCAGGCCGTATTCTCGTCTATTATTTGCTTTTCAAGTAGAGATTTCCCCTTTTTCCCAATACGGTCTTCCAGTCTTTTTGTCTCTTCTTTCCTGTGAGTTACAGAATAAAATATGCTGGGGTCCCTCAATGCAGCTTCAATTTTATTTACATAATTAGTCTTGTTTAGAATCACAACACTGCTTCCTTTTGTCAGGTCTCGAGATAATAATATCGGTAGCCTTGTATAAATCATTTAAAGCCGAGATGTTTTGCTTCGTTAATAGCGAGTGTTGGGTAATCGGGAATGTTCTGTACTGATAGGCAATATCAATTAATTTTGCTTTTAGTCATCTCGCATTTTCTACTGACGTCGGCTTTAAGTATGCTAACTGGTGATGGGCTTCATCCTCCGTCAGATCTATTGTTCGTTTTGGTAGTCAAAATTTAAGTCCTGCGGAGAGGGCTTCTGCTTGCTGTTTAGGCAATGTCAAATCCGACATGCTAAAAATATAGTCCTCTGGGTTTAGTTGAAAGGATTCATCAACGGGTTGTTTTTCTAGCGAATTGGTCAGATCAGCGTGGAATGAACGTCTTAGCTTGCAAGTTTAACACGTGTTTCGTGAACAATAACCAACATAACGGGCTAAGCGAGTCCAGCACGTAATTTGACTGCTCTAATTGGCAGCGCATTTGTGAGAGTGAGTATTAACTTGCATCCCTTTTGGAAAGGGTTAGACGGTCGAGATTTTGTGGAGTTGGACGCAGGCTGGCTCTTCGAAGGGTCTTACTTAGTTGGTGGGGGTAAGTCCGAGTCTGTCTACAGGACTGTAGGAATTCATATATAGTCCTTTCTCGGGTGATCTTGCATCTACATTGGACGAGTTGATCTAACGGTTTGATCCGAAGGCCCGGGAGGCGTCTTTTCAGATAAGTGAAACTAAGCAGTTAATGCAAACACTTTAAACCATTTCTATCACATCTCATTGTAAACTTTCGTTTAACAAGTGATTTTATGGAAGTGAGTGGTTTGTTTTACAGATTGTTACAGATCAGCGATCAGTAGCGATTGACGATAGACGAAGACAAGCGACTTAACCACGCCTAATGAAAAAGTACACAGGTGTTGACGGTTAAAAAACCCGATGGACGTGTCGACCAAAGCGTGAACAAACTGACCGATATCAGTCCTAATGGGACATGTAAAATAGTTGGTCACAACAAGCGTGAAATTTTTCCTGAATGATATTAAGCAAAACGACTACCAGGTTACTTTCTGCACGTTTTTCAGGTGAAATTACGTCGAAAAATTTGACCAATGTTCTATGTGTGCGTACAACTACTGAGGCATATTATATATCATAATGGTAAGCTCTACAGGACCAGATTAAGTGAAGGCAAACATTGAAAAATGTGACTTTACCCACGGTATGGAAATGCCTTATTTTAGAGAATTTTCCTCAGTGTTAAACTAAATAAATTATTGGACAAATAATACTGGTTCTTCCATTTTATAACCATATACATCAATGGTTCTGAATGTTTGATCAACGATTTTCTCCGTAAAAATGGTCAATTGCAAATAATTGCTCCACGCAGTTGTATGGTTTTTCGAAAAGAGCTCATCGTTTGCTGATTTCATCTGATGGCACATTTGACACGTTAAATCGCTTTTTCATGTATCTCGTGCTTAAGCACCCATTTAATTCTGAAAAAGACAGAGGGAGAGGCTTAATACCGGTTGTCCTTCGAAGGAAAAACATGCCCGTAAACATGTAACAGTTGACTCAACAGGACTTTATGTATGCAGCATCAAAAAATAACCATACATTCTCTCCTGAACGCGGACGCTCTTCTCCTTCTTAAAGATTTTACACTATCCAATATTTGGATTAGCACTGAGAGAGGAAAAATGTATAGATTCCACAGATCAATCGGTTCTCTAAATGCTGTGCTTTTAGTTTTTTGCAAAGAGCAAGCAGGCCTTCTTCACTGAAAAGTGTGTGGACATATACTGATCGTAAATTTGAAGAATCTGTCGGGTCAAACTCTCTGCAAGGGACAACTTGCTGGAAGGATGGAGAACTTGTTAATTACTGGTTGACAATTTATAGATTATTTTTCACCTCTGTACCATGATATCTGCAACAAAACTCCCCCTTTAGTGAAACTTACAACACAATTTGTTTTCTTACAAACCTACTAAACTATTTGGTTCTCTACTGATAAAAGTGGGCGCTCAAAGAACCGAACATAAGAGGTAAATTTGGCTGTCAAAGATCTTGTTCTCTAAAATTTACATGCAGTTTGATATCAGCTTAAGTGTAGCGGGGTTGAAGGATTTTGGTATCCTTCCTTTAGAGTTTTTTTCTCAAAAGCACTACCTTTAAATTCGCAGGAAAATCTTCGCTGCAAACTTAGCCCGTTATTCTCTGCCAGGAGCCTAGCTTTTTTCGGTAAGGAAAACGGTTTACAAATGACACCCTTATCCATTAGACGAGACCACAATTTATTTCCGGCAGAACAGCATTACTGGGCAGGTGTAGCTTTTTAGGGGATATGAACTGTAGTGACCCGAAACCAAATGTTTAAGAGTAGTATTATTTTGCCAGCAAAGCATAAAAGATATTTTACATCTAGGCATCTACCTTCCGAGCTGTTATATACAAACTATATTGATGGTTTAGGGACACAGTTTCACGTGAACTACGTGTATCTGATGTTCAAGTCTCCTCGACCGCACGCTATGGTGATTCACAAGAAATTCTCTGACAGCTCTCCCTGGACACCGTGGGCATACTTCTCCAGCAATTGTCTCACCTACTTCGGCATGCACTACGAGCGGATGCATGAATTCTCACGACCTGACGAGGTTATCTGCCGAGAGGAATACTCTACTCTCCAGCCCCTTTATGATGGCGAGGTTGTCTTCTCTGTGATAAACGGCAGACCGGGTCACGAGGACTTCTTTCAGAACGCTGCTCTGCAGGTGTGTGCTTGCTTCCTTGCCTAGCCCCCTAAACGGTCCACGGGGTAGATGTGTTGGACCAACACGGGGGCCACATCAGGGCATGGCAGGCGTTATTTGAGTTGTGCTCCAATACCAAATGCCGAACATGTGGGGTGTGGTGGCATGCCTAGGGGTGGCTAGGGCCTAGGGACACCGGCCGCGCCACCCACCTGCACCTCTCCCTTCGCCAGTCTTCTTGACTCTGTCTTGATACCGGGCATAGGTGGGGAGGAGGAGAGGGTGCAGTAGATGCAGTGCAAGTCTACTATCACTTAAAACTAATCCATGCGCAAGTCACCGTCCCTGCAACACCATAGTGTGGAGCATACGGTAGGACATCGTTGGACTACGACGGTCATAATGTCGTGTCGTGTGGCCAAGTATACTTTATATCTTGTATATACTCTGAGGCCTAACCGAAAACCACAAGGAACTGATCTAGATGCTTAAGTAGGTTTCAAATGCAAAGTAAGGTCAGAGTATGCGAACTCTCCAGCGGCATAAAATAAGGTTATTTTCCTGACAGTACGTTTAACCAGTCTTGACAACCGTAATCCAGAAAAAAACCGCACGTTATCAAATAATATTTTTTGCAGACTTTTTGACATTATAGGAGGTTCAGGTACAGTCTACACCTTTCAGGACATTGTAATGAAGAAATTAAAAGTTCGTGGCATTTTCAGATATTAACTCAAACCCTTTTCCGAGTATTTGGCATGCATCTCACTGGGGATGTTTTCAGTCGGCTGATGTGTGTTACAATGGACACGAGAAATGATTTTCGGATTGAGCAGCAACTAAGCGAATTGGAAAGCACGAATATCAAGTTAATTCCGAAAACACACTATTTTCTAACCATCTTACTGTCTTCGACTATTGCATTTCAGGAATGTTAACTATTTTTAAGAATATATAAAAAGGTTGAGTGGCATTACCCTAAGTATTGAAAATCAATTAAAAGAATACAGACTTACTGCGCACTTGCGCTTTGATTTAAAGAATAGTGCAGTAGATTGAGGGGCTTTCTCGCCACTATTTGGCGTCGAGCTGAAATTACGATGCTGAGCTTTCACCGGCAGTTTTGCATGTACTCGATGCCACTGGATCTGAAGTTTGAATTTGAAGTTTTTCTTCCACAAGTTTACTCCATTTTCGAACTTTTTTAGTACAGCTACCAGCCCGGAAACAGTGAGTCCACCATCTGACAACATTGACTGTGAATGTGCTTTAAAATCGAAAAGGAGACACGATCACTTGGAAACAAAGTTGATTGGTCTGAGCTTTTAAATTTGAACAGGAGTACGTCCTCAGCGACTGTTTGAATGCAAGACCGTATGGACATTTATGCAGTCATGCCGCGGGATCAGGGGGGGGGGAGAGTGGGAAGAGGGAGGAGAGGGTGGGAGGGGGAGTTGCGGTACCTGCTGTGAACATCAGCAGCGCGGAGTCGTTTGAAACCTGAATCATTTGCCAAACTGCAGTCTTCCGTTCAAGCGATTCGTTTACTTTTCCTCGTTGCCTTCGCCTTTGAGGTAATGTGATTGCCATGTCCAAATTTTAGCGTTGGAGCACAGCGTCACAAATCAAAATCGAGCTCAAAAAGATGCACACGTTCGGAGATGAAAGAAATGCCGAGAGGGATACACTCCTTACCTACTACTTTGCAATCAGAAAGTTGACTGTTGGTGGAAGGTGCGTGAATACTTTATGAATATTTTTGACCCCTGAGGCCTCGTTCCCTGAGTCAAGTTTGCGTTTTTCCAGTATAAAGGTTGTCTTAAAATGTCCTTTAATTGACCTCCGAATGAAAAGGCCTTGAATACTGAAAATACTTCATACAGCTGCCGAATACGTCTGCCTTCAGGGCGTATTAACTGCTGATCCTTCGTAGTCTGCTTCCATTTGGGCAAAAACGGTTCTTTTCGTAGTAATTTTGGCAAAAAATACCCAAAATTTTGTTTTAAAATACGTAATTGCCTGTGCTTTTTGTTTGTTGACTCTTATGCATACATATTTATTGAGAAGAATTCCAATTCACACATTCAGAGGAATTCCAATGACAGTAGTTCAAACAGAAAACCCTTCATGTTGAAAATACCGTCAAAAAATTTATTAGAACCATTTATAGCCATTAGGCAAGAGCAGCAGCAAAGTTTACCAAAATATATTAGGTGGACCCCTGATGCCGTATGCGAATGTACTTACCTGCCTGTGTGTGTGGGGAGAATCTCATTAATAATGTTTATAAATGGCAGGGAGACTGCTGAATAAGGTTGTCATGCGGCACTATCTGGTTTTTAAGCGTTACACAAATCCCGCGAATTTTCTGTTTCAAGGTAAGACACTAAAAGACATTTATAGCGCTGGCAAAATCCCATCTTGATTTAGATGTATATGCAACGGCCACGGAAGGGACTGCCAACCGATATCTGGCAGTGGAGCAAACCACAAATTGATCTGCGTCTGCGATCCGTCACACCATACGGCCGGGGACAACTGCGAAATGTGTGCCCCTGGCTATCGTGACAGACCTTGGTCACCAGCTACTCCGGAAAATCCGAACCCCTGTAAAGGTGAGTATTGAGGTATTGATTATCTCAATCGCTAATTTTCTAAAGGTGAGTTATTGCTTATCTCAATCGCTAATTTTCTAAAGGTGAGTTATTGATTATCTCAATCGCTAATTTTCTAAAGGTGAGTTATTGCTTATCTCAAGCGCTAATTTTCTAAAGGTGAGTTATTGATTATCTCAATCGCTAATTTTCTAAAGGTGAGTTATTGCTTATCTCAATCGCTAATTTTCTAAAGGTGAGTTATTGATTATCTCAATCGCTAATTTTCTAAAGGTGAGTTATTGCTTATCTCAAACGCTAATTTTCTAAAGGTGAGTTATTGATTATCTCAATCGCTAATTTTCTAAAGGTGAGTTATTGATTATCTCAATCGCTAATTTTCTAATGACGGTACTGACATACGCGGAAACCCCAAACAATGATGCATGACCTAACAGTAAAGATTATTCCGAAGTGAATAATTCCTCTATTCCAAGCGCCGTGGAAGCTTTTATGAGCTTAACCAGCTGCTCGTGGATTTACCAAATCCGAAGTTAGGTTTGCCTTTGGTAACAGTTTCAATCACGTTCCAGTCGAAATTAACATACTGCTGACCTTGATAAAATAAACTGCTTGCCGTAGATTCCTGCCAGTAGAATGAAACTGCAGTAGGTAAAAGGAGTAAATTTTGCATCCAGGATTTGGAAATATGGACACTCCGTAAATAGGAAATCATTAGCGGACTGCACCCGATCACACAAAGTGATACTCAAAAAAGGGCTTTCAGAGGTTAGCTTACGGGACGTCCGCAATCCATTGTGCCTTGCAACTGAACCTAGAGCCCTCGAGAAACAGCCACATATGGGTCAGGAATTTGAACTCGAGTTCGTTGGATATTGAGTGCGACTGCACGGGAGGGACCTAAAGTGAACATGAAAGACCCCGGGACGTAGATAACCATAACCTGCCGATTTAACGCCTTTTATGTGATGGTTAATATTCCCGATCATTACCGACAGAGGCACTGACCCATTGCTCAATTGTGGAACGTTGAAACACCAACTCTCATTGACCAAATAACCTCGGTTCAAATCTCCAGTTCATTAGACCTGGGCTTGGATAGTGTTTTACGATGTAGTTATAAGCCAGAAAGGACCATCCCAGTCTGCCTTGTCTTATTTGCAGCGGCAAGCTTGAATAAATATCTGAATGGTTATGCGTCATGCGTGGAAGAACATGGCCAAAAGCTCGGAAAAACCCGAAGCACCTTCCTAGATTTTTAATGCCCCATTTTATCTTTACTTCCTGCTATAGCCTGTGAATGCAATGATAATTCACTGCGTTGTGAATTCAACGAGGAGGAGTACCGCCGAACGGGATCCGGTGGCGTCTGCGTTGGCTGTGGCAATAACACCCACGGGAAGCACTGTGAATCCTGCCTACCGGGTCATTACCCAAAGCCCGAGCGACCGGCTGTCTGCATACCGTGCAACTGTGATCCTATCGGCACTGCCGAGGGTGGCTTTGAACAGTGTTCAGAGGAGGGCCAGTGCCGATGCAAGCCTGGAGTTGGTGGAAAGCGATGCGATCGCTGTCTGCCCGACCACTATGGATTCACTCCTAGTGGCTGCCAGTAAGTCTTCCGCATGCCCACTTGCTTCACTTTTTGGGAGAGAGAAGTGGTACTGAGTCTTGAGGAGATGCCAAATGGGGTTCCTATGCGGAGCCGACAGGATGAGCTTTCATAACTCGCCACTATCGGGGGATCATGCTGAACCATAATCCATGTAACCACATCACCTAAGTAATCCTTCCTAATTGAAAAGCGTATTTCAGAATTTTAGTTATAATTTAGTGAGATTGCACGTTTTCCCCTACAAAGGGCAGACTTTCATTCCACGAATTACGATGAAAGAAATTACACCACAAACATGACCGACTGTATGCTACTGAGAACAGCATTCCAGTGGAAATTTGAATGCCTTGATCGCAACATATGTAAACTGATTTTCGCAAAGACGATCGAAACAATTAATCGTTTCGAATAGAGCATTTGTCTGGTCCGTTGGTTTAAGTTTGTTATGGTCTAAAGTACAAAGGTTAGCTAACCAGCCTATTCATTAGTGGGTGCTCTGTCTCACTAAAAAGTCTCATTTCTGGCATTATTTTCACAAATTATTTAAATTCTCCTTATATGTCCGCTGATTCTATATCTTAGGTGCAATAGTCATCCCCCACTTCGAAATAGTTTGCTATAACCTGGAAAGTCGGGTTTATAACAATTGGATAATTATTTCACGGAAAAATACCTAATTAGCAGTTTTTGATGCATTAAATATTCTTTTTTTAGACCATGTGACTGCAATCCCGATGGGAGTCGTGATGGCAAACGTCAATGTGATCCTGTGACGGGAGAGTGTTTGTGTAAGGAGAATGTTATAGGACAAAAGTGTGACAGGTGGGCCTATTGATATATAATGATCAAATTCCGTCACATATGCACAGGAATAAGGGGATCGTGGACTTTTTTTCGGCCAATAATTGTTTTCCCTCGCGAAAGAAAAGTCGCCGTTTTCTTGAGCATTTTAAACCTGAGGATATAAGGAATTTCATTCCACGAAGAATTGGCAGGCAAATGAAGAGAATGTCCTTTTAAATGTATGAATACATAGGCACAGCAAAGCATGTCGTGTAAAATATTATAAACTGTTTTTAGTTAAGGAGCGACAGTTATGGTCTATTAAATCAACGCATTGTGCGTGTTGCAGTCTTTAAGAGAATAAAATGCGTAATACTTATTGATATTAAGAGTAGACTACTGAATAACCCACATTTATAAACGAACAAAATTGGCAAGATACACTGAATAAGAGCTCAAACATTAAACACACGCAATATCGAGGCGACAGTAAGGGTCAATTAGGTAGGAAAATCCACAGTTGATTAGTGTTCACTCTCGTTAAGGGTGATTTGAGGTTGGATCCTTTTCATACGATTGTTCTTCTTGTCTTCCACTGCAGCTGCAAACCTGGACGTTTTGGCTTAATGGCAAATGATCCACTTGGATGTAAACAATGCTATTGTCACGGACACTCTTCAGACTGCAGCCTTGGCTTGGTAGTCGACGGAAAACTCATGCCAAGTAAGCCTCGACCTCTTGTTTTATTGCTTAGTGTGAAATTTAACCTCACCGGGGCAATGAAAAGGATAGTCGAACGGAAAATTGCTGCATTTCGTCCTTGCAAGTCCGTTAAAAGAAAAAATGCGCCTGTTGTTTGATTTGCTTGTTACCAACCTCCCACCTTCCTGGCCAACAAAGTCTTCTAAGTGACCGAGTTAAAATTTTGCTGGCGTGGTAAGTTGGAACTGGTATTGTAGAACATTTTTTTACAGAAATGGTACAGGTAAAGCCCATTATTACTTTCCACGCTGCATCTGACCCTCATAATCTCGCCATAGGATCAACTTTGAATTGAATTAAAGCGCTCGCTCTTGGTAGCGGTTGAGAAGACGGCTTCCAGTACAGAGCCGGTGTGATGTCTGCTGTCGCTTTATTTCTTGCATTCAGAAACTGTAAGTAATTAAAACCCAAGAATGTTTGGTCGGAATCACAAGCACATCGTGCCGTTGTTAACGAGAAGACGGTAGCTTCCTGCACCTCCTGCCGAAAGCGCACGACTGAGCCAGTCAAGTCCAGTAATAGCTTTGAACCAAATTAGTAAAGAATACCTTCAGTAGACTCAATACTTTGTCAACATAATTTGCAATACTGACTGTTCACACAGAAAAAAATGTAGTGAGGCAGTCCTGCGTGCCGCGCATCAAGTACCCTGCTGAATGGCCTGCAGTAAAGAAATCGCAGTAAAACATTCAGCCAAAAAAAATTAGTGCATTTGGCATTCGTTCAGACATGGATGTTTTTCGAGAATTAAAAGACACATCTTATGCTTGCAGGAGATCGAAAATATGTACAGAATGCCAGCCTGTTCGTGACCTGTACCACCCATACAGTCATGTAAACAATATGCATGTTTCTGATTCGTTCTCGATGCCGCCAAAACGCTAAATAGACTTATAGAAAACATGAATAAAGCATCCTTTCTTATATTCGGTTTGCTGTAACTTAGGAAATTTTAATTGAAATTCAGAAATGCTTGTTCGATTTTAATAAATGTTTTTTAAGGCTGGTTGTGAGGTTAATCATCTTATAGCATACTCACAAACTTTACTCTGGTCACAAATGCCGAAAACATGACATTAAAAAACATTTTTCCCCTGATTTTGTGATGATTTTTAAGTTGCCATACGCATTCCAATAAATATCGAAGACTTGGTAGCGTTCACCTCGAATTTCTGCATGTCTCCTTCCTTTTCATATATAAGGCTATGTCTTCGGCAGTTAACAGTAGCCCGTTTTTGGTCTAGGTGAAGAAACGGCCCTTCAATCCTATGTAAACAAGGAAGAAAGTAATATTCAGTTGTCCAGCCAACACCTCTCAGTGCGACGTCTGCCTTAAAGATGGTGAGTTGCGAAGTGTTCATATATTCCTACAAAAGGGTTTTCAAACATTCTACAGGCAAGCGATTCCACAAATCAAAATCAAAATCTTGACTAAGAAACGCGAGTAATTCTTTGGTTTGTCTCTTCAATAGAAGCACATTCTTTTGCATAGACCAGCCCCGTTTTAGTCAACATATATCTTCAACTTTAGGTTTTCTTAATAGTATTAGTAAATTGTCTTAATGTTTTCAGACAAGGAAACTTTAGATATTCCCTGCCACCAAAATGTGAAGGGGCAGCTGGAATGTCTATGTCGAGAAGACCTCAATGAATGCCCATTCTGTGTCAGTCAAGGTACGTTCCTTGGCTTTTTATTGTTCGAAAGCTATTTTTTGCACGACACATCAAGCGGCTTTATTGCTTACTGACGGTTCTGGTTCTTTCCAGGCTTGTGTTACAGCATTTGCTTCAACTGACTCTTAGGCAATATTGCTCTCTTTATGTATTGATATTTCAGACCTATGTAAGTCGTGGCGCAAGTTGAACATCAATTTTCGGTTGTAAACAAGGCCCTGTCCATCACTAAAGTTAACTTCCTTAGAGTAGTTTAGGCTAATTTGATAGTGCAAGTGTAACCCTTGGATAGAAGGTTCTAAAGCACAGCAATTAAAACAGACTGGAAAACACACACGAGCGAATCAGGGAACGTTTTGATATCAGTGGGCAAAAATATGGCCTTTAAAATATCGCATACACAAATTCGAATTCTATATTTGTAAAGCATGGGTAGCGCATATCTTGGGTGCTCAGGTTTTTGAATGCATTCGGAAGCACTGGAAGTCGCGTAAGTTTTAGGGTTTAACGCTTTGTTCTGATTGCAAACCCGAATGTGAACCTTGCATCTTGCCTATGAGCTGCAATCTAGAGCTCCCCGCACAAGACAAATGAATTTGATCATTATACATTTTCACCATCAGTCGTTAATCAAAAAGTCCCTGCTTAAAAGAACTGCTAGTTCAAAGCTTATTGGTTTGAAATGTCGTCAGCGGCTTGTTCAATGACGTTCGATTAACTTAAGACTCAAAGAAGAGTAAAGACCGATGGAACTGAAATCGAAATGTCATATTTGCTCCATTAACCGTGATCAGCCATTCATGCACAAACTCAGGTGTGGATGATCTGTGACTCCAACCACCACTTCTTAATTTTCAAGCGGTAGTAATTCCAGCGCACTACTATTGGACCGCAGACCCATTATACTGTTATCCTTCGTTCCCACGTGAATAAGTTCTCATTTTTGGACGCTGTTTATCTTAATACTACGGTTCAAACCTGAGATGCTCCGGGAATGCGATTGTTGTATGTGAGTCCTCCAACTGATTGAAGATCAGCAATCAAAATTAAGGTCTCAAACATCTTTCCCAAAAGTCACCCTAGTAATTTAAGCTGTTACTGTTAAATTCTGTAATTCAAATGACCATTTAATGTGCATAGTTAGTGTAAACACCAGAAACAGATACGCTTAAATGCTCAACATCAAATAGATCTATTGTTCAGATGATTTTACTGTGGATGAATTTTTTGCGTTAAGTGCGGTTCAACGTTCATGCGAATTTTCGTCTTTTTGTTGAATTTTTCTGGACCTATTAACTTAATTAACTTAAGCTTATCAAAGAAATACCTTCCGGTACACAGTCATGTTCGTCAGCATTCTCACACAAATTGTCTGATAAAAGCCTTATCCTCTACTTTTACTAATATCATTTAAGTACAACGTTTAACTACGCCAATTTACAGTCGCAGAATACTTAATCTTTATTCGCAAAATTGATTATCAATCTTCCAATCTAGTATTCCGAAGGCCTCAGAAGGAGATTCGCAAAGAAATTTGTCAATGTCCTTCCCAGTTCCAAGGCAGCAGTTGCGAGGAGTGCGCCGTTGGCTACAGACGGGAGCCCATAGGTGGTCCCAAGACAAGTATGTGCATTCCCTGCACATGTAACAATCGAGCAACAACATGTCAACCTGAAACGGGTACGTTCTCATACAAGCGTACGAAAATGCATTCAGATGGCTTAAATTTGTTTTCAGCTCTATGAGAGCTCACATTTAACAGTGAATGATCTGAATCAGTCTAACCTGCCTTTTCGGTTAAGTATCATCAAACCTGCACAACAGTGTATAAGATGAGAGGAAAATTGTGAGATAATAACGAAAAGTTGGTAAGAAAGCAACTGTAGTTGGAAAGCATTTATTCACGGGATCGGGTCTTAGAGAAGAGAGATTTGTCCGCGAACCGAAGGATGGTGCGGAAAATCTAGCAGGTGAGATTTAGTTGGCGTCTCTACTGTGCGAGTCAGCGGCCGTGTCACACTATTTGCTGGACTATTCATTGACTGAAGTATCCAGGGTCAGTTTTGGACAAGGCAGTAGAATTTGTCACTGATATGTACCAGTATAATAACATAGATTTATTTTCCTCCATCTGCTGCATACATCTGAAAGGTCATTTGATGCCTACTGGCTTTTAATCCATCCCAAATCTTTTGTTGTCCGTTTAACACCTGTTGTCCAAGAGCGTTTGCGCGAGTAGGACTGAAGCGCTGATAAGGCAACAAAAGAACAGTAAAGCAGAAACACGAATTTTCAATGGAAATTAGTAAAAAGCGGATATTTGTGTTGCCTAGATTCACATAATTGGAAAACACAACTTGGTGTTCGGTCTCCAGGAGAGGTATTTAGGTAAATTTAGCTGTATGAACAACGAAATAGGCTGGTAAAACTAGCTATCCAATTGCTTATTTTTCGGAGCTTTCGAACTTGCGCATAGGTCTAGCGTCAGAGATAACAGCAGTAACAGAACAAGTGGTAGTTATAGGTGGTATTAGTGTATCAACGACCTGCGTCACGGGTCGGGAAGTCACTGCGCAGTACCCTGTACGTTGGGGTCAGATCAATACATCGATTGACTAAGTTCTCATCCGGGGTTCCGATTTCAATTAGTTTTCCGATCGCCTTGCGTCCCGCACGCGCAATTATCGTGCGTGTGGACAAACCTTTGTGATAATTTTACATCCCGTTACACAGCCAACTTTGTTCGTTTATGTGCGATTCGAGGAGGCGTTCACTCCGACCTGTGTAATTACAGGGACAGTTTAGGCACGGACTAGGAGATACTGCACAATACTGCTTCCTGGGTTTTAATCCCTAGTTACTTTACATGAACCTACTGCGCATGGTAGTTTTGGGCTGGTGTGCACTTCTAAAATCAAGTCAGTCGACTCCAAGGTCCCTGTTCTGACCGTATGGGACCAGATTTGGAACTGATAAAGGACGAGTAAGCTGTGCCTTAGACCTCGCCGACTGGAAAGTTTTGTTCCACCTTCACTGAAACAACGTACTGGTGCGTCTGTAGGCATGCGGCCGCTCATGGCTCGTTGGTGAAGACTGATTACTTCGGTGATCTCTTGCTCCTGCCTTCAACTTCACAAAAGCATCCCATTATATCCGTTTTAGTAATGTCAAGTTCAGCAGCGCGTTTACAGTGAGCTTCACTTTCTCTCAAAGGGTTTGCATTTGGTCGAATGCCCCAAACTTGTTGCACAGGCTCAAAACTGTTTGGAAGGTAGCTTAATGGCCATAACTTCAACCAAATCTGTAGAAGTGTGTGCAGAATTGCTTAATAAATACTGTATTGTTTTTATGGTCAATGAACAGGCTTCAGTGTAGCGGGTCGAGAACTCAGAAAAAAACTGGTTACTTGTAGTTTTTATAATCTGTAAATAACGCCGAGAATGAACATATTAAGGCGTACGCCCGAATATTTTGTTCAACAATAATGAGTCTTCAACGATTGTTCCCCTGTGAACTCTTCCAAGCTTTAACGGTTACACCTAAGCGACTGTTTGTAAGGTCCTTTAAGATGCAGTTCGGGAGTGGTTGGTCTTACTAACAGAAGTTCTTTCTTATAAGAAGTTATAAGCGTATACCAATCAAATGTCACAGCATAAACATAATACAAAATTGTTATTTTTCGTTACAAAAGTACCATGCTTTTAGTAAAAGTGCGACTAAATACGCCATGCACACATAGCAAACCGTGGTTGCCAGAACGAAATATTCTTGTATTTAAACATTTTCGGCAATAACGCACAGTCCATGAGTTTGAGACCCAAATTAATTCAAGGATTTCTTTTAGCGTATTCATAAGAAGACGTAATGGATTTTAAACCATCATAGTCTGTTGATCTTCTTCATTAAAGTACACACTTAGGTTACTTCCCAAAAACTGAGGAGAAAAGACCAACTTTAGCAAATTTGACATTTTTCTTAAACTTTTTTTCGAAAGTTATGAATTAATATGCCACCTGAAACATGAGTATTTTTAAATGTGCTCAAAGGAATTGACTACGCAAATTGCGTATGGGAAGGTGTTTTTTTATGTAGGAAGCTGTCTCGAGTTTCATTACGGGCTTATTAGAGATTAAATGTCACGTAAATAAACTTCTTTGTTTGAAAGGATGTTTATATTCACCATTAGATATTTTATTAATTTATACCTTTTCTCTAGAGTTCTTTCTAGGGTGTTCTGAATGCGATCACTTACATCAAATGCATCATTACAGAAGACCATCGTAAATAACCGGATTTTCAAAGAGCTCGAAGGATTTCTGATTAATAAGGAAAATTCGGACCATACTTGTCTCTAGAGACGGGTGACATATATCCTTTTGGAAAGTCCATCGTCCAATCAAAGTATCCTCGGAAGTTACAGAACAATACTATTGGTATCAAAAACCCTTGTCTGCTGAAGGGATTCTTTAGTGATTATGTTATCTGCTACCGGACGTACATTAGTGTATTTCTTTTGATAAGCGTTTATCAGTTGGGTTAACGAAGAGCTATCTTTGTTGTTTGGTATCTGTTTGTCTCGAAGTGATGAGTTCAATAATGCATTTGAATTAGTTCCGCATTTCATTGGTGCAGGGGCATTTTTGGCAAGATAAGTTTGACAATCGGGTGGCCTGTGTGGGGGACCATAGGATGTATGACACGCGGGGATTGGCTGATTAGACGTGTCAGTCACTTGCGGCAAACCTCCGCATCAGACGTCTGACTGACTCAGTCAGTGGTGCCTAGAGAAAATGGGAAGATTGTGTCCGACTCAGGCGTCTGTATCCCCACGGCACTTAGTGCTCTCCCACTCAGTTGAGAACCGAGCCTTGCTGTGTGAAAGCCTTGTCCATCGTGTGAAGAGCAGGAGTGTGTGTACGCCACGCGTAGACTGGTTACTGGTTACTTACAATGCTGTTTTATTCACCCTTGTTTAAGGAGACACCTTGGACAGTCAGGTGCAAAAGAGTGATTTGCGTGCGATAAAGCACTGGAATAGCGCAGACAGTTAAAAAAATCACGGGTGTCTATACTGCTTGACAATTTATCTAATTTTGAGCCTCGATTTTTTTTCAAGCAGGATCGGCTTTTGATATTTAAAAGTCCCTCACAACAATGCGAGTGACAGACCGCTAGTGTGGACTGTCGGGTGTCTGAGAACTAATTCCAAAAACCTCCTAAGCATTTATCCTATGTTTAGTGCTTTTACTTTCCGATAGTTTGACCGTCTTTTTCGACTATGTCCACCGTATTCAGCGCAGCAGATTGGTGCAGAGAGGATGACATGCGCTGAATTATAATAGGCTTGCGCTGCATCTTCAGTGTCAAAAAGACCCGAGATGGGAGAGTGCATTATTTTCTAGAAATCCTATGACATCCTGGTGGTGAGGATTCCTTTCTTCTGTTTCGCAGGTGAATGCGACTGTCAATTCAACACAGGTGGCCTCTTCTGTGACCGCTGTAAAGACGGGTTCTACGGTGATCCCAAATCTGAGCCCGGAACTCCGGAGGCCTGCCAACCATGTCCGTGCCCGAACGGCGCCAAATGTGTCGAGACCAAATGGCCTCTGGAGCCTACCTCTGTCATCTGCACTGACTGTCCGGATAATAGGACAGGTATGCTTGACAGCTACGTTTCTTGTCCGACATGATTATGGAGGTTAAATCTTTGATTTTTCACTAAGAGGCGTTCTATCAGGCGGCAGAGGAGGAGAAGTTTGTACTGACATTGCGAGCATATAGTTGGGAGAGAAATTGACACATCAGCAATAAATTGATGCATCGCATATGACAATTATGCAGAATACGCTAACAGATATTAAAGTTACAAATTTCACGACTCTATAAAATATGTCCAAGCGCCAAAATGGTAGAAAACCTCATTTTTTCCATCCATTCTTTGATTTTTTCTTGTCATCAATTCCACGTTCAGGGTTTTTAACGTGCTTGCATCTCTACACCTTAATTCGAACTGATTCCCTCTAATTTGGCGATAATTTTTGAGGAACTTATAAAACCCCAATAGTAAAATCAATTTTCAGCACAGCGGCCATCCAGTGTTTTCGGACTTCGCGAGGAGCAGGTGTCCAGGCCCACATGATCGAATGTGGGTTTAGCCGGGGTTGCTGCAATTTCTATGAAAAATTCAAAAGTGACCTATACAGGCTGACGGGGTCAGATGCGTTCTCTTACTGACAAACAGGTTACGGGTCACAACTATCAGTGTTAAGGTCTGTTACATCTGGTACGCTCGAAGGGCACGCGCGGGCGGGCAAGCTGTCGAACAGACTACTCTTTCTCTCTTTACCTTGAAATTTGGTTTATTTAAGTACCGTACATCTCTTAACATCTCGAAGCCCCATTTCTCCTAATGCTCATTGAACTTGACACTTCCTTCGGTCGCCTAAAGTTTATCACGCATGCACAGGCCATACAATCTGGACGCACTTCTTTTAAAGATTTTGTCTACGAGGAATAACACACAGGCCTCTGGAATGCGCTCCTTTTAATAACCCTGAGTGGTTGGTGGACTGAAATTGGTAAGCATGACAGAGCTTCAAGTAGCCGTAGATCAGTCTGGGTGGTAGACGGAGCCGTAAAAGGAGTTGAACCGTAGCCCGTGAATCAGCATTGCACCCTATTGTTATTCCATCAGCTGCCGATGACGATTATGTCCAAATGACTGTGATGATGTTGGTGCCACGGCGGACAGCTTATCATATAAGTTAATGCGTGGATGTGTGAGTGCGTGTTGTGTCCCTAAACGGGCCACGTGGTAGATGCGTTGGACCAACAAGGGGGCCATATCAGGGCGCGGCAGGCGTTATTCGGGTTGCGCTCCGATAACAAATGCCGAACATGGGGTGTGGTGGCACACCGTGGTTAGGACCTAGGGGCTGCGGTCGCGCCAGCCACCTGCGCCTTCTCCCACCTTCGGTCAACTTGTCTCTGTCATGACAACGGGCTCAGGTGGGGGGAGGAGGAGAGAGTGCGGTAATGATTAGCGCCGTGGGTTGGACGGTCGCTAACTGACACTTACACTCACACCTCGCAGTCAGTCCAATGTGTGTTGTGTGGAGTGGCTGACTGGTGGTCTGAGAGTCAGGCTGCGATGACGCCTTCTTAACGTGACCTCTGGCTATCTCACACATGTGAGATGTAAGCCATTCAACCCCCTGTTGAGTGAAATCCTGGTGCTTGTGTTTGGGGGACCATGTCGTGTATGTTGTACACGTAGACGAGGTCACCAGCAGCTGCGCCCACTTCCGCATCAGACAACTGAAAGGCTCGGATGATGGTCTGATTGTGGTGGTGGGGGAGAGAGTGAGGTCGACAGCTCAGCGCATTGTCTTCACTATAAACAATCTGACGCGCTTGAAACTATCACGGTGCGCTAAAGAGCCGTGGCTTGGAAGGTTGCCAACTGACGGGATAACTCGGACCGCGTGGTCAGCCCAATGTGTGTTTTGTGTGGAGTGGCTGACTGACGGACTGAGAGTCAGGCTGCAATAGCTACTGCTTAATTTGGCCTTTATGGCACTCCCACTCCGTGGGATCTGAGCCAGGTGTGGTGGTACGCCCAGGGGCGGCTCCGGCCACATGCGCCCTCTCCCATCTCCGGTCTTCTTGACTCTGTCATGACACCGGGCTCAGGTGGGGGAGTAGGAGAGAGTGCAGTAGATGCAGCGCAAGTCAACTATCAGTTTAAACTAAATCACGTGCAAGTCACCGACCCTGCACCACCCTTCCGTGGAGCATACGGTGGACATCGTCGAAATTGACGGTCGAACTATCGTGTGTGAGGAGTGGGGTTTATAACACGTCTTATTTCCACCGCGCAGCTAGCATTGCCCTCCAGCCGTAAAATGCTTTGATCGTTGGTGCTCCTTATTAAGAACAGGTTATTTTCCGGTTCATCTTGACATATGCCTGTCTGCAATAGCCTTCAGTCAGACGGCATGTAGTGCTCTTCATGAACTTGCCTGACAGCTTCCTCCCGTCCGGCGGAGGAACTCCTGGGGATTTATTATTCACTAAGGATGCCATAAATGACCGCCTAAACAGGACATGGGAAAAGGAACCATCCGCACTAATTTCCAAGGAAGCTTATGTTTAGGATTAAGACGAAAGTTTGGGTACAGTTTACGATTTGGTTTAATTTTGATGTTAAGGCTAGTGTTATGGGCTAGTGTTGGCGCTGATACATAGGTATATTTACCCTTCCTGGAATTTACCGCAACTGCGCCTTTTTTTAGCGGACGGGGCGGTTTTCATTCGCGTAGCCAGTTTAGGCGGACACATTAGGACGAAAATATACAGCCTTTAAAGTCATTATCTAATAGGAGAACGACGTAACAGGCTTTTCCCTCGAACATTGGACGAAAATTCATATGTAACGTTTTTTTCTTGTGGATATACTATATGTGTGCAAAATGGTGAAGGCTGAAATTGAAGTGCAAAATGCTGCTCGGGGCGGGATTGAACCGGTGACCCCACTACAACAAGATCGACGCCTACCCGACTGCGCCATCGCGGCACGCTCGGAGATTCGCTCTAAAAGCCTTATAAATTGGTTACAGCCAAAGTACGAGGAAAACTATTGTTATGATATCATGGCCTTGCAAGAGTGTTTGAGTGAAATTATAAGAGAGGAGGAAAAAATAGGGTTTTTAAACTTTTCCGACTAAATAGTAAAGATAACACAAACTTGCTAAGAAATAAATCAAGGCCTTTAAAGGTAATTTTGGAAAACAAACTTCAGAGAGACCTTCTAATCGAGCGAACAGCAGGGGGAGTCCCCGGACACAGAGGTATTTTTTTCAACAGGACTACTCCGTACAAGAGAGAATGAAATGGAGGGTGCTAAAAGCGGAATTGGAGAACTTGAAAGAACAGTGAGAGAAGGGACTTGTAATAAGGAACGGAGTGATTGTTCGAATACAAAAACCCCTTCTGTGGAGGACGCCCATCATTCTGACAAAAGTCTCACGGTCGAGCAACTAATCCAATGCAACAATCTACACAAAATCCAGTCCTAATGCGGAACTATGCAAAGTCTCTTGAATATTGACTCATCCTGTGCGAATATCGGTCCAGCTTCCTCGATTGAAGAAGGCAGCGACATAGCCGGCTTAAAAATACAAATAAACTAAAATATTTATCTACCAATGTTCAAAGCCTACTCCCTAAATTAGACGAGCTTAAGATATACGTGTGCCAAACTTCACCAGATATCATCTCCATAACTGAAACGTGGTTGACTGCGAAGGTGGACGATCGTGAAGTTGCCATCCCTGGTTTTCAGTTATTCAGAAAGGATAGAACAGGACGTCATGGTGGGGGTGTGCTGACTTATGTCAGATATGGCCTGCTCGCGTCAGAAAAAAAGGAAAAACTCGCGTGCGAAACTGAAGCCATCTGGCTCACCATCAGAACGCCGGGGTCTCAAGCACTTGAGATCCTAACGGTCAACCGACCACCGAGAAACGATCCGCAGTCAGACAGTAGACTGATAGATGATTTAGAATCGTTTGCTAGTCGATCTGAAGTTATGATTATGGGCGACTTTAACGCTCCGAAAATCGATTGGAATCTGAGCTCGGCACCAGGCTCGGAATTAAACTTCAAACGCCGCCTCCTAGAAGCTATACACAAACGCTTCTTAACTCAACACGTCCTGTCTCCGACCAGAATACGCGAGGGGCAACAAGCTAATTGTTTGGATCTTGTATTGACAAAGGCGCCTGACAGCGTAGATGTTGTGAACTGTCTATCCCCACTGGGCAAAAGTGATCACGTAGTTCTACAATGAGAATATTCACTCTTCTCTGTCTCCGATCGAAGCATCACAGGCAAACGCAACCTATGGCGTGGAGACTTGACCCAAATGAAAATTGATATACGCCATTTAGATTGGAACGAAACATTCGCCGGGTATATTCTCGAGGATTGGTTGCAATTTAAGGCCGTATTACAAGGACTTATCACCAACTACTGTCTTAATTCGAAAAAAAGATCACCAACAGACCCCAGTGGCTAACGAACACACTGAAGAGTGAAGTAAACCGCAAGCGAAAGCTGTGGCAAACTTTTCTCAGGGAAAAGACCGCCGAATCGCTTACGAAGTACAAGACGCAGAGGAACAGGGTAAAAGGCCTGGTTTATAAAGCCCACCAAAGTTTTAAGAGTAACTTGATAAACCGTGCAGCAGAAAACCCGAAGCTCTTCTACAACTACATAAGGCAGTGCACTCGAAATAAAGACCCTATCCCTTTGTTAAAAACGGATAAAGGCGTCGAACTTTGCAAGGAGGAGGAAAAGGCTGAGCATCTATCTGAGTTCTTTCAGTCGGTTTTTACGAGAGAAGCCAATCTAACCGCTGATAACTATAGTGCGGAAGAGATCCCGACAATTGACTCAGTGGTCATAACAGAACCTATTGTTCGACAGGAACTACTGAAGCTGGACGAAACCAAATCGCCAGTTCCTGATGTAATACCAGCAAAGTTGTTGAAGGAGTTGGCCGTAGAGTTGGCAGAACCCTTGTGTCTACTCTTCCAAGCCCCGCTCGCTGCAGGCAGATTGCCACCGGATTGGAAGACCACGTGGATTTCCCCGATACATCAAAGTGGCAGCCGGCTTCCGCAAATAACTACAGGCCGGTAAGTCTCACCTCAATATGTTGCAAGATTATGGAGCGAATCATCAAACGTAAACTGATGCAGTTTCTGGAGCGGCATCATCTTCTCTCTGAAGCGCAGCACGGATTCCGCAGAGGAAGGTCCTGTTTAACTAATTTGCTCTACTGTCTGGAACGATGGACCCGAGCGGTCGATGAAGGAAATGTAGTGCACGCAGTCTACATAGACTTCAAGAAGGCCTTTGATATTGTGCCTCACCAACGTCTCCTATACAAACTCAACCGTATTGGGGTAAGGGACAAGCTTTTGAAGTGGATCGAAAACTTCTTGATTGGGCGATCTCAGATTGTCCGTCTTGGCAATCAACAATCGGCGGAGGTGGCGGTTGAGAGTGGGGTTCCTCAGGGCTCCGTCCTTAGCCCTATCCTCTTCCTTATATACATTGATGACTGCGTAAGTGGCTTGGACTGTGACACCGCCATGTTTGCTGACGATATAAAGCTTTGGAAGGTCATCCACAACGCAGCTGATGAAGAAAATCTACAGGCGAACTTGCATCGACTCGAGGAATGGTCGCACAACTGGCTCCTCCCCTTCAATGCTACCAAGTGCAATATTCTGCGATTCGGCAGAACCAGCTCCAGGCACCAGAGAATTTACTATCTGGACGACACACCGCTACCAGAGGTAGAGGCTCAGAAAGATCCAGGAGTATGGATCACGCCCACACTGAAGCCATCGTTCCATTGCTCAAAAGTAGCAAAATCTGCCATGTCAAGCTTGTATCTAATTAAGCGAGCGTTTGCAAAGTTCGACAAAGAGTGCTTTAATAAGGTCTTCGGGATGTTCGTGCGAACAAAATTGGAATTTGCCATACAAGCCTGGAGACCGTGGTCTGTCAAAGACCACAACACCCTTGAGAAGGTCCAAAGACGTGCAACCAAGCTTGTTCAAGGTCAAAGCTGCCTGCCTTACGAGACTCGATTGTCTAATCTTGATCTGTTTCCTCTGGACTATAGACAGCTACGCGGCGACCTAATACAAGCCTTTCGAATGCTGCGGCGTCAGGATTGTTGTCTTGCATCTGGCGACTTCTTTGAGCTGGCAACTACCACTACTTTGCGAGGACATCCCATTAAACTACGTGTGACATGTGCAAGACTCGACACAAGAAGGTTCTTCTTCTCCAACAGAGTGGTTAAGGTCTGGAATGCTCTGCCTGCCGACATAATCATGTCCCCATCCGTTGACATTTTAAGGCGGAAGTTTGACCAGTACAGCCATAAGTACCAACACGATATCCGAACCTAACACCATCCCCATCCACATTTTTCCGCGTCATATAACATACTACTCGCTATTGTTGAGTAACATTAGTTTATAATTGTTTGTCCGATGCCCTGCAGTGTGTCGGGGAGATAACCCTTTGTCCAACGTCCATTATATGTCAGCCTTTTTAATTTACAGTGTCATTGACATCAATAGGGAACTCAAAGGCTTCGCCTTCATTTCCCTTAATAAAACTGAATTGAACTGAACAGTGGTTACAATTTTGAATTTGTTTGTGACAGACGTGGCATCATTTTTTGCAAACTTAGTTTTTTGAGATCCAAATAATGTTTTATATTGAAAATTGTGGTCTTTATCAGCCCACAGACGTGCCAAATGCCTTGAATTGCCTTCATATTTGCATACTAACAAAAACATTGATCAGATAAGGGTAAATGGCAACAACGGACATCAAGGTCACAAAGCACGAATTCATAGCAAAGACAACCCCATAATTACGAACATTCAAACACACGAACGAAAAGATCCGAAATTCTGAATTGTGATCACTGGGTCCAAGTAGGTTAAACAACAGGAATCCATGCGTATAGAGAAAGTATCATTCTTAGCCATGGAGACCAGTGTACAGTGTAGTGAGACGTAAAATTATGTTTAATAATCACTTACGAACATTTTAAGTTACCAATGACCGTTCTGGACGTAATTCATTCGTAAGTTGAGAGACATCTGTATATTCAAGTTAATGGGGAATGAGTAAGCATGTGCGGAAATTGCAAGGTTCTGTTTAAAAGGCGGAGAACCGACATTTTCTGTAGTATACGCATCCGCTTGGCCGATCGATTGAGACCTTCCCGCTTGGTTTTAGGCTGTGTGAAAATTGTACTAAGAACTTGGAAGAAGGGGGTTTAATTCCGGGTTTCTAACTGATGCTTTAGAACGGCAGAAAATGGGTTTGTTTCTCAAATATCGAGCACTGTTTCTACTGAACTAGCTGGTGCCTACAAGTGAAGTTAGAATCTGTTCCTATGTTTGTCATACAAAGAAGTTGTTAAATGCTTTAAAAAACCATGCTCATCGAATGCCCAAACGCGTGAAAAATTTAACTTACTACGTTGTAGCAAATATGCATAAGATACGCTTGTTCTGGAAAAGAAAGTTATGACGAATGTTAGAGTTTGTCGGAATAATCATGTTATCAGACTTTGGTTGGCTTGGTCGAATTTCTTGGTAGTAAATAACCTCTCCTCAACTGCTCACGTCCAGTAGCCTAGGTTAGCGTTGTCATTTACTGTTAAAACCCTGATTGACACTCTCATTTCACGTTGGATTTTAGGTATTCGATGCGAGCGATGTGCGGAAAACTTCTATGGAAATCCAGTCGCAGGCGTTCCTTGTCGTCCCTGTGAATGTTCGGGTAACACTGACCTGCGTGCAGTGGGCAATTGCGATCAGTGAGTTCTTTATGAAAGACAGATTAGCCCTCAGAATTGCTAATTTACGCCTATAAGCACAAAAGATGGCAAACATGATTAACCCAACCGAATTTTCCGTGTATACATATTACTCAGCAATAAATTTAAAATTATGTGTGCCACCCAAATGGTTCATGCTCTTGAGGAAAACTTGCTAAAATTACCCACTTGACCAAGCAGAGGGCCCGTCTTCATTGCCAGCTGACCAGGACAAGGATAGTTTTGCCTGATAACCTGCTTTTGGAAGTCGTGTCGGTAAGCATTTTTGAAACCGCTTGCTAAGGGATATGTAGTCAACAACTGCAGTCATGAACGTAGCGTTTTTCGTATTAGAAACATCTCCTTCGTGATGGTGGTGTTTCTTCGAAGGACAGTGTAGGCAGCTCTTGGAGTGTTTTGCTGTTTTCGATCACGTTAAGACCGCACTAGTATGGATAGGTTCTGCGCGTTCGGATAAAAGAAGTTCACGAAAACGCTTGTCTTATATCTGGGGCAAATGGGATTCGCGCAACGAAAGCAGGCAGTGAATTGGCTCCCATCAAATAAACAGTATCAATGAGTTTTTTGCTCGCGAATCAGTTTCACTACAAACCGCCGCTTAAATCTATGCATCTCATCTATGCATCCAAATATAAATTCAGAGAGAAAATTAAAAATTGTCAGCAGGCATGTACTCCACCAATGGAATAATACACTGACCTGCTTATTCTGAGATCATAATCGTTAGATCTGCCTGACAATGTGTCCCGTTCTGCCACTCGAAGTTCTCTGAAAAGCATCTGCCTCGACTTTAAAGCCCTAAGAAGTTTAAGTTAATTTTAAACCCGCAGTAATAGCGGAACATGACTGAAAAGTTTATATACTATAATTGGAAATGGGAAGACGGCAAGTATGAGAGCCAAACATGAAGGGCTCTAATGAACAAAATGGATGGGTGATTGGTAATGGGTGCCCAGTTTTCCGCGGTTTTTGGTTGAACGGTCGCCGTTCTCAAAAATATATCCATTAAGGGCGCATGATATCAGAAGTTTGTTAGGACCACTTGTAACATTGCCCAGAGACAGCGATGTTCCGTTTTACGAAGCAGCATCTCACCCTTTACCAACTAAATATTTTTGTTACAATCTAGTACATAGCACACCTGAACTGTATTCCTTTGAAGGGTATAATTATTTCGTTTCCGGTGTGTGGAGCTACACAGGTAAACACCCATGTATACATGTAGTACTTGTTGGTTCCTTTCATTACGTTTCCGGTAGTGGGTTTGTCTACTAACAGTCGTCAAGCCGATATAAAGAACTGATAAATTTATCGATGCCTTTGTACTGTTTTAGTTGTGTCGCCGTTTAACTTATTTCTAACGCATCGGATGACCTGAATATTATGTGTTCATAGACGTATTACTCAAAGGCCTAACTTTGTCTACATAAATTATGCCATGACGTCCCATTCTTACTGTGGTCATTCGCAGAACCGTTCACGTTTGCGACAAACCTGCTATTCCGAAAACGGATGGGCAGTAACAGTTTAATTTGCACTTTTTGGGGTCATTGCAATGTTACCGCATTCCTGGGTCCCCATCACGCCATACAGATTTACAACAGAGAAAGGCAGAATGCGAGAGCAGAATGTCGCTGAGAATAAGCCTACGCGATCGTTGAAGCAAGAAGTTTATCCGTTTGACGTTTCGGATCCGTGTTCGCACCCATCATCTGATACAATATCAGATAATGGTCATTAATCAACAGGGACTTGCAGTGTTTGTAGGATGCAGTCACTATGCTGCCGCATACCCTTTCGACAATTACCGCTTCCCACATCATCGAGGAAGAGGGCCTATTGGTGCCATAACTGGTTGATGGTCTGTCTTCGAGTCGTTAGTCCCTGAAATGTCATCACCCATGTAGGATGTTAGCGTGCTGATTGTGCGGCCATCTGACTCACCACCTCCGGCGTTGGAAACAATATTCGCCCGCGCACGCCCGATGGGCTAATTACTTTGGCAAAACTAAGTCTCCAGGCTCGTATTAAAGCTGGCCTTGCGCTAAAGTGTAGGGGGTATTGGCACATATCCGATCCCGACCGTATTTGTAAGCTTAGAGCGTTCTGGCTTTCTTACAACTAATACCATCATTTACCTCTTTGTAACGATTGTTACGTGAAATTGTGCGACATATTTTAACGTTTTCCTAAGGAGATAGGCTCATAAATATGATTGTAAGCTCACGACAGTTATTCGTGTTAGAAACAACCTATACAGAAGGATGCTATTTTCCTCTTAAAATTTTACATTTTCAGCAGAAGAACTTAAACACGCTATCCTCCTTGATAAGAAGGTTCTTTACGAAATTCGTAAATGTAACAAATAAAACGAACAATGTTTGAGTGTCTCAGTGACCATTTGAGGAGTGGTCATCCTGTTTTATTGCCTTCCTCAACGACCGTGTGTTGCTTGTTACACGACTAATTGAACGTCTTCTTATTGAACTAGTGTTACCGGAGAATGCAAAAAGTGTCTGTTTGGTACAAGCGGACCACACTGTGAACGATGTCTGCCAGGCTACCGTCGGAACATCAAGGCCACCAACCTGACCGGTCTCATCGATCCAGAATTCTCTGTCACCTCGGGAGCCTCCGAAACCGCCTACGCGCGGGGATGCCAGCCCTGTCACTGCGACCCTCAGGGTACTTTGGCGGTTTCCGGAACACAGCAGATTGGTGCATGCGACCAGGAGACAGGGCAATGCACTTGCAAGTCCGGTGTTACTGGTCTGCGTTGCGATAGATGCCGCCCCGGATTTTACGGCTTCGATTCTGGCAGGGTAACCTTGATTCATATTTTATTAATTCTTTCGTTAAAAAAAGTCGCATTCATATAAGAATGGGAAATAGTTTTTCCTGGAATTTGTACAACTTTCTATTTAAACACAATCGAAGTAACCTTCTATTAAGCTATAAAATAACAATTCATCCTCAGTAAGACAGATGTCAATGTGACATGACCGGCATGATCACCATATGCGACCTAACCCAGGGAAAAATGATGCGTCGGCGTGTTTAATGCGATCGTGTTACATGCAAAGCTAACCCTTACTCTATTCATCATGCTCGTTAGGGTTAACATTCGTTGCGGGCAGTTTATTTTGTTGACCGTAGGAGGACTTATTTATCGGGTCAAATGGTAAATTTCCAGGTTTCGACTATTAGGACCTAAACATTAGTTTCTAAACGCATAAGTTTAACTGTGGTAAAGAAAATGCAGATACGACCTCATTCCTGCTCCCGTCGAGGGTCCGTGAAAATCGGGTAAGATCAGCTAGGAATGATATCGCGCATAGTGGTCTGAGTGACGTGAGGCCACCGGATCTCGCAAGCTGCACATGTCGGGAAAAATGACTGATTCTTAACCCTACTAACCCGGCAACTACTGCCAACCCTATCGAAAACAATGTATAAGGTATGGATTAGGTTGGCGACCTCCTTTTCTTAATTTAGCCAACCTATTACCACCAGTCCCCTAGTACTCGCTGATGTATCCTTTGATCCCCGACATTGGTCGCATATTGTGATCTTTCCGTGACCTCAACTGTAAAATCGCAACAGCAGATTCAGAGAGCACCGTAGCCGACTTTAAGTAGTTTAACCTGCAAATCCTTGCGGTGGTGTCAGGACCGTAAGGAAACTACTTAAAGGCTAGAAATGGCGTCTCGGGGTGCTTATTCTCTAACTTAATTTTCATTAATTCTGCTCTTGCCTCCGTTCAGCTCCAGGACTTGACCTGTACATTTTACTGTCTAGAAACGACACCTGAGTAACAAACAATAAGGGACAGATTTAAATAAAAGATGGACTATGCAAGGATTTCCAGGAAAGTTTAATTTACTCTGTCAATTGTTAGCTAATTCAGTTTTACCTGAAGTTGAAATCGGTAAACCATCGTCCTATTGCTGGTCGAGTTTATCCTCTTATTAGGTACTTTGTCGGATAAGATCATCATTATTATGTAACGTTTAGACTGCTTAGGTGGATGAGTTCTGTTAGCGATTGGGGAGTAGTCATCAACGAATGTAAGGTAATATACTCGATCTAAGGCGGATGCTTAATGCTTTGGAGTTCTAATCAGCGAGTCGTGTGTTCGAGCCCAGGGTGGGGCACCATCTGAGGTTTGGTATGACTGATGACGGCTAATGAGCCATAAATGACCAATTCAGTCTCCTTCAACTTTTTCGGCATTGTTCGTCCACCCTAATAGTGTCTACCCATGACGTTGGGCGCTCGTATACATACTTAAAAAGTAGGAAAAAAAACGAATTTGATTGCGGAGAACAGCACAACGAATGTAAGGTAATATACTCGATCTAAGCCGGCAAGACAACAAACTCGTTGCCGAATGCTTAATGCTTTGGAGTCGTGTGTTCGAGCCCAGGGTGGGGCACCATCTGAGGTTTGGTATGACTGATGACGGCTAATGAGCCATAAATGACCAATTCAGTCTCCTTCAACTTTTTCAGCATTGTTCGTCCACCCTAATAGTGTCTACCCATGACGTTGGGCGCTCGTATATATACTTAAAAAGTAGGAAAAAAAACGAATTTGATTGCGGAGAACAGCAAAACTAACTCAGCTAAGGAATTATTACATCGGCCCAAATTTTTCTTCTTTTTGCCTTGCCACCGCCTCCCCTCCACAAGGGTTGCAAAGAGTGTGGCTGCAGTCCCAGCGGTGCCAAAAGCGAGGCCTGCGATGTGCGCACCGGTACCTGCGACTGTCTGCCCTTCACCACGGGACGGACCTGCGATGAATGCCTGCCAGGCTACTACAACCTTTCTGCTGGCTACGGCTGTACCGACTGTGCCTGCCACCCTTCTGGTTCAGTTCACGCTCAGTGCAATGAGAAAGGACAGTGTCCTTGTCGACTCTTCGCAAGCGGAGACAAATGTGATGAATGTCCGGTGGGTCTGGCGTTTTTTCTCAGGCTCCCTCGCCTCTTTAGCCTCGTTTGCTCTTCCACTGTCAGCTTACCCAAAAAAGTCCCATGCAACCAGGTAACATGAGGTAGTCAAGTGGGAATTTAATTAAATTACCTGTGAGCACAATTACCTGCTAGCAGTGTTGTGGCTAAGCTGAAATGTAATTTACCTCATCTACCGAAACTTGGATTTGGCAAGCAGAAACGTTTCCGATCCGTAACGACTGATTATTTTAAGCAGAATTTTGGGAAAAGGGGTTTTAAATTAGTGGTTTATTTCACCAACTCTGCGAAAGCCAAAGTGGCCTACTAAATTATTTTTAGCCATAACAATTGGCTCGTGGTTAGTACTGGTTTTCTCATCAGAAAGCAGACAGTTTTGAATTAAGTTGAGCAAACATATTGCCCAATGGACAGAGTGGGGACAAAAGCATACTGCCCAAAGTTACAGACATGAATGAGGCTGTCGTCGCCGGCGACCATCGAACTGACATCAAGTATCACATTTCAGTGATGCCAGAAAGCCAGCATTAAAACGCGTGTCACTCATGCTGCAATCCTTTTCATAAACATATGACTGGCTAGATATTAGGAAATTTATCCTAGATCCTTCATGCCCTGACTAATCCATAGTTAGTTGTCGGCAGAATTAAATAGGCTAGTTCCGTTGCGACCGCTGTAACAAGACGATTATTGTTCTAAGGTTTCGTATTCTAACTTGAAACTACCATCAGAGACAGTCGGAGATAAGAATACTGAGGATACTATGAGCGCAGTATTCATAGGATTCAGGAACCAAGCAACCATATGTCTACATAATAAGTAGCCACCCTATTCAATATTCGGGTTCGACTGTGTGGTAAGTTAGTTAGTAAGTCTGCAGCTAAACCACTAAGGTTCGTTATTTCGTCACTTTTGTTGATACTTTACTTAACGATTACTCTACAGTTTGGCTCACTTTCAACAGAACTGTTTATTCTCCACGTCCTCCAAGCGTCTCTAATTACCTTGCCTAATCAAAACTACAGGAAAAATTGCGTACGCGAGAAGTGATTACCCCGTGTTAAATGACTGCGGTCCAATTTTGTCCAAGAAGACAGTGTTGAGATCTTCTTTCAATGTAATTAACCGAATGAAATCGTTCCCACCTTGTTAAACATTTGGAGCTCGCTGATTACCTACTCAATGTGCCCAGGTTGACGTATGGCATATGCAAATGTAAGATTGGGGTAATGGTTGGGTAGCGTCAGCAAACCCTTTCGACAGACTTGCCCATCACTCTCTCCTGACGGATTCAACGCTTGTTCAGTAGGTGCGCTTACCGATATCCTGTTTAATGAGGCTCATTCAATTTCTCACATTTTCATCGAAGCTGTAATTGTGTGGTAAAAAAAAATTTCCCATCTTTTACGTCAATTTGGAGCAAATCCAGGAAGGGTCGAGCGGAGCGTCATTGCGACGACCTCCAAAGCAGCGAGATTAAGAGATAGTCATGTCCCGTTACTGTCTAGCCATGCTGTTGTTTTTTACTCATGTTATGCGTAAATAAGCTTAAATTGAGAATTAATGTTTACCATTCAATGAAAATCTCCTTTTATGTTGTCGGCTCACCTAAAGACCTAAGCCGTTGCACACCGTGAAATGCACTTGTCTAAATAGACTGAGTGAGATCAAAGCAGAAAACCTTTCAAGTTTAAGGGATAATTATGGGTTCCGTGATTGCTCGGAGAATCGACATAGTTGGCGAAGATTTTGAGGTCTGTCGTAGTCTGTCACAATGGTACTGAAAATCCTCGAAATTGCAAACCAAATGCGCAAAGCTGGCTGATAAGTCTGCAATAACTGCGAATCGATTGACAAAGTTTCGCTGCGTTTAAAAATGATAAAGTTCGTAGTGGTGCAGTTGCTAACCTCTTAAATGGCCTCCCCAAAAGAGAAAACTTTAATAGGATTGTATCACCAGCGTAATACAGGTGGAAATGAGCTGACTTCCAATAAGGATAACTATTTCGGCGCGCTAGCTCGAACTCAAACCTTTTCCATAACGTTAATCTTAACCGTGCCCATAATCCTTAACGAAACCCCAACTCTAACCCTAATCTCTGTGGCATTTGGCGCAAATAAACTTGTATTAATGGTAGGTCCAGTTCATATATCCTGCAGCGGAGGCTGTTTAAGCAATCACAACCAGACCCTACATTCTGCAGTCATATCTTCTGACAATGACGCAGAATTAGCCAGAAAAGTTCAACTTTCAGCCACCTCAAGTCTCTACTGAAATAGAGCGGACGTAATACTCACCCACCAATAACCTGTCGGTGGATGATAGCAGCTTGATCTGTGTACTTGATCTGTTTTACTCACCCACCAATAACCTGTCAGTGGATGTTAGCCGCTTGATCTGAAATGTGCATGGTTGACGTGCCATCGGCCGTCAGAAATCTAACCATCTGAGCGCGCTGGTTGCAGGCAGCAACTGGGATAATGGCACCCTCCATCCTTGCATCTAACTCTCGGGCATACCCCGGTTTATTCTTGAAATATTCTTATAGGAAGTCAAAAGATAGGTAAAAGTGAGCTGGAGTTAAAATAACCCAACAGTCCCCAGTGCTAGCGCGTCACATATTGGAAAATGGACTTCCGATGAAACAGACATGACGTCTGTGCTCTAGGCAATCTGGGGTTAAACTGTCCTTCATATGTTTTAGGTGCAAGTTTCAGTAAGCGAGGTTTTCGTTAGTATTGCACAGTTGGTGGGGATGCCTTGTATGACCGCCTAAACAGGACACGCTAATAGGGACTGCCTCGCTCGCTCAAAATAGGTGGCCTTACGGTAAATTTCAGGAAGGGTAAATATTCGCATCTCTTAGCGCTAACACTAATCCCAAACATAAAATTAAGTTGTCAACTTAATCTTAACCCTACCTCTACCCTTAACCTAAAAGCTACAGTTACCCACTAACAACTTTAACCATTAATCCAATCATGACCCTAACCCAACTACCCTGACACTCACTTTAATCCCTAAAATAATTTCCTTGGAATTCAGTGCAAAGCCAAATGCGTTTTGCATGGTTCCTGTTCTCCTGTCCTGTTTATCCGAACATCCTTACCGCAATGGTTCGGCGGCTCATTCATTGTGGCCGACCATAGCATTTATCTCACCGAATTACCAGGCATCAGGAACGGCCTCACTAAATTTTCCAACCTTCAATTTAACATTAGCTACATCAGACCCATTGCTCAAGGGATGGATTTCGTTACTGCTGCCACCGGTATTCTCTTCACCTAACGCATACTCGGAATAGCCCCTATTCATCTTATAGTTTTCGCACAGTTTTAGGTTAGATTTTTCTATCAACCTAACAGCCCCTAAAAGTCCGCAATAATCACATTCGTTTTTTTAAAATGCCGAATAAGTTGAAGTTACAAAACTTTTCAAATATTCCCTAAATTATGATTTATTGTGGGCTACTCCTCGCTTATTTGATTTACCTTGGGATCTCTTCAACTTTTAATCAGACCTTCAGCAAAACCTTCGAATCGGATACATATCTAACCATTATGTTACAAAGGCATTGTTTTATCTGCGTTTTATTTTACAGGAAAACCGGTATAACCTCAACGCCGGGTGCCTGCCCTGTCCACCATGCTATAACCTTATTCAAAAACGCGTGCATGAATTGCGTGAGAAGTTGGCCAGTTTGTTTGGTGGTGATGATCTTGATTCCTCCGGTGACCAATCTGAGCTGAACGAGCGTGTTACAGCTCTAAACAACACGGTGCAACAAATGTACAAGGAGGCCTTGGATAATAGCGGAGGTAAGCTGCGCGGACCATCTTGCATGTGGGTTTAGTAGAATACTTGCGGTAACATGGTATTAGTGTTCGAAAACTGCGGTAGACCAGGAGTGAGAATTTTGACCACACGTTTTAGTGGCAGATTTTACCGCACCATTTATCTGTTGAAAATGCAAAGTAAATGTCAAATTTAATCAACTACTTGACTTCGTTATTGGAAGCTTACCTGAAGCAGGTGTGCAGCCCGCGGGATGACTACTAATGGACACCGTTAGAGGTCCCTTGCTTTCTCTTGACCTGACAGTTTGGTCGTCGTTGATGACGAGGTGGGAGCAGGTGCTCTGAGTTGCGCGTGAATTAGATTGTATTGGGCTAAACAATATTGCAGCATCTATCGCAATATCCCCTCTTTTTCCACCTGTGGCAAGTGTCTGGAGGGCTATCAGTCCTCCAATCAGTTCAAAATACTTCTTTAAGAACTGACTTATCCTGCCAGTTTGAAAGCTACCCAGTCAAATACTCGTATCGCGTCCTTAGAGATTCAAGTTCTAATATACGGAGGAATACGCTCAGGTGTCGAGAGAATGTGTTATCCAGTTTCGGCCTTACTCCGTCTCCCCACCCCCATCTGAGCCAATCAGTCATCTGATACTGGGATTGGAAACAATCTAGTACTAAATCAGAAGATGCATTCACCGAGAGAAGTTTATTTGACGTCGTACGCGTTGAGTGATGGTTGAACCTACCCATGTCCTAAATGTTGGTGCCGTTGACAATGTGAGCCGATGCGGTAATAGCACATCGTGGCAGATACAAGAAACCTGGATGTCCATCGACCGCTCGGTTGGCCGTCACATTAATTTTCTTGCTCCTATTTGGTTTTCGAACCACCCAGACCGTAGACACTCCGGCGCGGAACACTCGGGGCCACCAATTACCTCCACGATCAACTAGAGCGGGTTCCTAAACGAGTTATAGTTTGATGCGGGTCCGTCGCAACCCCACAGTCTACCAAAGTGGGCGTGAGTGACGCAAGTCATAGCAAAATGCGAGTGCAATGTAGCCCCACAATCGGTAGTCGCAGGCAAAGTGCGGCACAGAATGCGAGCCGTGTGTACGAGTTTCCACTCGCTGAAGATGGCTAGATGGAACCAAAAATAATACAATCCTCCCAATGAACCCCCCTACATTTGATTCATAACCTGGAAATCCGACTTCACCATTATTACTAATCACGTACTTTTACCTCTACTCACGTAAATGATCAGCACCTGAAATCCTATAGAACACTGCCGGAAGGGAAGAGCAGTTTCGGATTTTTGGGCTGGTATGCCGTGGTCACGTTGGTCTTCAGTTTTTCTTAGGTTTTTTCGTCTGTAAGAACCTAGACCGCTCACTTTGCCATTCTCGAGTTAAAGCCCAAACCTTTTATTTTTCGAGGAAGAGGGAGTACACCGCTTGTAATGAAAGAAGCCTTAAACGTGATTGCACCCAATTTTCTTGAATGCTGGTTCAAATGCAAGGAACATCGGAAATTTGTCTGACCCTGCCCTCGTGACAGAAGAAGATAGGCGAAACCTTTAGTTATTTAGCAAACATCTTCAACTTATAGTTGGTGCCTGGTATCGTCGTAGGAAAAAAACTAATCCCTTAGAAGCTATGGATGACATAGCACACAGTGCACATTTTTATTAGAGCCTTTAAATGGTTGGTAAAGCATTAGTGGGTTTATTTAAATTTATAATTTATTGCAAGGTGGAAATATGGTCGTACTTTAATAAAGACGCGCCCAGGGGATTCTAATCTTGACCTGAACTTTTGCGAATGACCTTGCTCACATTCTAGTTAGGTGTGAAAAACGTTCTATTTTAAGCGGCAAAGGTCAATTATCAACTCATTCAGGCTTCCATACTTTTTTTCTTTTTTCAGTTAAATCGGCAATAAAAAATGCGAATGACTTCAGTAGCATGCTTACAGAACTATCCAACCGAGCGGATGGCTTACAACGAGAAATGGATGGTTATGTTCGTCACAAGGTAAGCTGGCAAACGGGTGCTCATGTTCAATTGCGGACGCACCTGAAAATGTGATTTTATTTAAGCATCTGGAAGAGATGATGCTTCCAGCTGGCTTTGAGATACTCAGCCGAGTTCTTTAACCAAAGGTTTACAGATAAACTATTCCTGATTCGGAAAAGGCGGACATATATAAAAAGGTTGATTGGTGGCAGTAGTCTACGCCTATCCAAATATATAAGGTAAAATCTCCCAATTTGACTGATAAAAGGCAAATTTAAGAGCAAAAACAGCGCTATTCTCGCCCACATTGTTGATTCGAGGCATCGTGTGGTTTCCAACGAAGCCGTCCGTTCCACCAAATTACCGGAGGCCACTTGGTCATCACCTGCTAGCAATAGCAGAAGCGAGTGCCCTCAGGTTTTCGAAGCCGGTCTGTTATGCAAAAAAAGAACCTAATGCAAGCTTCGCGCTTAGCATACCTTGAATCTTAAGCTTCAGCGTAAGTAAAGAATTTCCACTAAGATGACGTTGTGCCCCAAAAAATGTTCATGTATGTTTATTTGAGGAGGAGGTTTTGAATTGTCCACCAAATTTCAAAGACTGGTTCCGCAAAAACTGTTTTTGAATTTTAATACTGTTTATGAAAAAAAGGTTTATTATGAGGAAAAATGCTTATCTATTGTAGCTGACGTTTTACATGAAATGCTAAAAGAAATTCTGAAATACGGTTGTGGTGGGAAAATATTACTTAAATTGAATTTTAACTTTGACTTTCGTAATATATTTCAATTACAGCAGAATGCTAGTTTTTGAATGCGGTTACATCAGGCCGTCTTTTAAAATCACACAAGTTAAACATATTGCATATGTAAATTGCATCGCATGCGTCACGCTATCAATGCCACTAATACAACGGCGACCAGACCCATTGCAAAAATGATGAAGACTGCTGGTTCTGTTTATTAACATATGAAAATAAATGATTGCCGTTACATGAAAGTATAATGACTTGTAGGTTGCAAAGAATACATTGACACGCTACGTCAGGACGGGTTAAAAGTTATTGGGAATTAAGTTTTTGGGAAAACAGAAAGCTATCCTTTTTTGAGCAGGAACTGGAAAGCGGCCAAAAGTACCTATAAAATGGTTACAAGAAATTATATCTTTATTCATGTTTTCTCAAATATATTTTTATTTATAAGACACTAGAATATCACTTAGGAATCGTACTGTTTAATAGTTATTTTTTGTTGATTATGGAGGTTTCAGTGGCCAAAAAGCAAAGCATACGATAGCCGGCATTTGGATACAAAGGAAATATCTTTGGATTAAAATCCCACATAGATAATCCTTACTCACCGAGTTTGTGTTTCGTAAGAAATGTCACGTACTGCAACAAACAGCTAACTCCTATAAAATATACGCCTGAATATTTTGCACAAAAATATAGTGAGCGATCGTTCTGAGATTGAAAATGTAACCTTTTCCCTAACGGTCAATGCATTGCTTGCTCCTGTAATCATGACTATCATACTAGGATTTAGCGGTTCACTTTCATTAATGTTGTTCAGGTAACCTCTAAGGAAACCGTTTCCACAGGACTGAAAAAGAACCAATATAATTTGAAGAAGATTGCGGTTAATAACTGAGAGGTCGTTAGAATAAGCGGGAATTCGGAAATGGGACCTTGAAGTTTGATTTTAGTATTCCGGGCGAGTAAAGAGATTGTTGCTGGGCAGTGCAAACCTAGAGGAAAATTCGAAATTAGGTCATGAGTACAAGTAATATCTCCTGCTTTTGGATCTCCCAGCAGTTCTATCGTTGCGAAATATGCTGTCAAACGTGTGCCTCTACAACTTTAACTTCACAGGATGGTGACTGCGCGTAAAATAAAGCGCGTGTTATTCCGTGGGCCTTTACTGCTTCAATCCCATCCAACCACCCACTTACAGCCATCAGTACTTCGGACGGTGTCGTAGATGACTGGGTATCTGACAGGAATTTTCAGTTTACAGCTGTTTCGGATTCAGACCTCAGGCCTTTCCGGCTGAGCCTATAATCGGCCTTCAAGGCAAACATGACCATCCCAACCCCGTTTTTTATGCGCAACATATCCTTATTATCCTTTATATTCCGAAGTAGTAAACTTTATTTATATAACTAAATTATGCTGCCCATTTTGACTCCAACCGCTCAGTCTAGTCTAAATCTTTTCTGTTTTGCTTGGCCTACAGAAACCGCAACATCTAAATAGTTTTCTTAAGTGCGTTTTAATGAAGAAAAAATGGCTCATTTCGGGCGGCTTGACTAACGCGGCTTAACGGTATTTCTGCCGATAGCCGGCTGTTTCTGTCTTCTTACAAAATCATCCAAATTGTGTAAATTACATAATAAGTGCTCTTTCTCAATGCACACTATAATGCACTCTCGCATTTCTCACCTTAAAACATCTTTCATAAAATATATGCATAGGAATACATCGTCAATCGATATTTATGTCTTCATTCATATCATTCATACCAGTGCTTTTTGCCAAATGGCATCGCATAAAGAGATCGAAACCTTTTATGAACTAAGCAGTCGGCAATCTAGACCCGAAAGATTCTGACGCCAGCTAATCCCGCACAAGTGTGGGCCAATTTCCTAACGTTGATCGTGATACTGACCATATTATGCCGTTCAGTCGAGGGATGCGCCAAGCTTGTTGGCACGCCGTACACAGTGGCCTAGCCATTCTCCTTCGTATACTTAAAAACATGACTAAAAAGAGTGGAAAAAATACTGTCCATCTGCACTCATGTGCTATATTGTGAGTGCATGTGTGCTGAGACGATATTCTATCGTTGCCTTGCTTATCACAGGACGATCGGACTGCCGTCGCAGGAAATTAGTCAAGTGCAAGTTTTGCAGACGGGGTGCCATGTGATCTTCCAGTACCAACCGCAGGTGCTGAATATGTTATTTAAGTTGGGTTAGAATAAATCGTGAATATCTCAGAGGCCGACTCAAATACATCCGGCATAGCATCAGACCCCGAAATTGTGCTAGGTAAAACATTCGAAGGTGGGACTTGAAAATTAAATAAAGTTTCTTAAATATAAATATTTTGAGGTAAGTGCTGCGCCGCTCATACTTTACTTTAATTTACTTGAAAATGAGTAAAAATGATAAAATATGAACCATGCTATACGGAATATAAAATTGTGCAAACCCAGAGGAGAAGCGTCAAGTTTTTTAATCCATGAGTGAATGTGTAGTGAATTCTCTCAAAAAAAGCACTTCACATGTGTTCGTAGGTGCATATGAATTGAAATCCATTAATTTCGGCTGGATAACTGGGTACTATGCATATTCTGCTCAGAAAGCTCAGTAGTGTGTCAATACCGATTAATTTACTATGTTCACAGAACGAGGAATCTTTAGTAGTTTAGGTACGTGTTTCCGTATAAGCTGTGGCCCGATTGTGAGCTTGATAGATCAAGAAATGTTAAGATCCTTTCCTAGAAAAGGTGCAATCAGAATTCTATACGTCTTGTTTTGCTTTAAGGAAAGTTTTTCCTATGTAAGTATTAGAATAATGTCTAGAATTAAAAGCTTCCGTAAGATGCAAAGGTTTGAGGAAAATAATAAATAAGGGGATAGGCCTTCACCGATCATTAACGGTTTTTATCTGATTTATGGCAGTATATGCACGTAAATGACCTTCCTGACATCTAAAGCAATTTCAGGAGCTAGAAAAGAGAGACTTGGATGCCTTGCATTTGGCTTACCTAAGGATATGAAGCGAATATACGTCCATGAAACCGGCGGTGTGAAACGTTAACAACATGTAAGATATGAGCAATTTTCCGTGCCCGGTCTGCGATACGTTGTAATGGAGACTATCATCCTATATTAAACAAATAGGGTTTTAACCCAAACATTCGCTAATCTTAATAACTAGCGCGCATCTTAATTTTCTGAACAAGGCTTTCTGGCCGAAATGGTTCGCGACCAAATTCATGTACAACTATGCGGAATATTCTACATTGGCCTGCTCAATCTCTTTAAGCATATTTCGTTTGTTTGACGAGGTAGCCAGACTTAGTTTGTATCCATCTTTCTTTCCAACATCTTCTAACCATGCGCTTTCTTCCACAGACTCCCCACAGGCAAACGAACCTTGATAAGAGTACCAGTGCAGTTGCTAGTTTTCTTGTTTATCACGGGTACTGAAGAACCATTGCAGACACAAAGTGATAAACCACATCCAGCCAAGTTCAGCTGTCATTTAAATGGTTAAGTTCTTAGATCCATGGAGTCCATAATCATGCGAATAACTGTAAACTTTCACACATGTGCCTATTTTAGTCTTAAGGCCCAGGCAGGCAACGAGATATTCCCCCATTGTAGATGACACTTATACTTTACTCTCCAGCTTTCTCGTGTCATATTTCTGATCTATGCTTTCAGCCGGCATGCATGAAACCCGAACTCCTCCAGCGTCTAAACGCCCTGGCACGTGAGCTTGACAGCCTGGAGAGTCGAATGAAAGCAGAAGCGCAGGACACCCTCGACGAATTTGAACGGAAAATGGACTCCGGAATTCGCGATGCGACCCTGACTGAACAGGCTCGAAATAGTACACTTGCCGTCCGAGAGTGAGTTTCGTTGTCGTGTCTGCATTTCCATCTACATCGGCATATTATACCAGGCAGAAAATATAATCGTGGTAAAAGAGACAGTTACCGACAGGAATCTTGTATTGTTGGCAGAAAATCAGTGGCAATTGTTCAGAATATTGGAACGCGTCTGATTTCACAGGAGAATTTACCTGAGTAAATTTGAAAATCTGATCGTAATCTAATCCACACACAATAGTAGGTGGGCCTGTAGCCGACCTCCTTTTCTTCTTCCATGCAAATTCGTAGATTTTCTCGGAAGCCGACTAGAATTTTTTTCATTTAGTATACGCCTTTAAGAGAAACGCGTACTGAAGGACTGAAGACGGATGCTGACTACCTAAAACTTCATGCATATTGGAAACATGGCGTAAAGTTGCACCTATTCAATCAATTCTTTACAACCCGTTTTACCTTTCAAGATGACTAGACCTCCAGTCGTTTTGGAATATAGGAGGATACTGACGATACTGACTGTTCAGATTTTCTAAAAGCTTAGAAATATAATCTTTCGGTCAAAATGCTTCTTTCGAAGAGTGGAAGATTACTTAATTTCCCATAAACAGTCGAAACTGGTTACGCATTATCTCTAGAAAACTTGAATAAATGTCGATTTCAAACGAAACCTCATCCCGTTTTTATTATGTTATAAGAATCTTTAAATAATCCGTATGCACAAGGATACACCCGAGTGTTTTTACCGACAAGATTCAATCTCAAATTGAATTAATTTATGTCCAGATAAAATACACCCTTGAGCAAGGGGATTTACTTTTAAGACAGAACCACTTCTCCAGGCCAAAAGTTCGGGTGACAGGACAAACCATTAATATAGTTTGTAATGTGGTACATGTAGATGTTTGCAAAGATGACGTTCATCAGACATCCGACTGCTTACGTCTACTGAATTCAGGATATATACCTTAAAAACAAGTGTTTTAAGTAAACTTGGGAAGAGGGATTTTAACTTTAAAGAAGAACTTGTAATTTATGTTTGCACCCAAGTAATTTTGACAACTTTTATAAATATGATATTGTTAAACGCTGACGTATATATGTGTAATAATCGTTCTGCTCCACCCAAAACATAGGTACTAACTCTATGTGCGGATGATTTATCCATTGATTTGTCGGCTGTCTTTGAAGCAAATGCGAAGTTTTAATCTTCTAGGTGGCTTCCCTAACGCGCTGTTGCTGTTTTTAAAAGGCAATATAGATACGATTTTGGACTAAAGATTTCGTAGATTAATTACATAAGAAAGTTAAAGTAAAGATTCTAAGTATGGTCTTTTACAGTCGGCCATATAATATTGGTCAGACTATTGTTCACGAGGATTCTTCGTCTTAAATAAATGTCCTTATATAATCAGTTTTCAACATTAATAGTCTAACATAAATATGTGTAGTTCACATACCAAAATTCCAGGAAAATCCCTGAGAACCCACTGATGCTCCAATCATTTGACAATCCCGTCATACAGCGACACAAGTATTTTTTGGAATTCTGGGCTTGACCATAAACCCTCATCCTTCGGGCACTAAATTGCATGTATCTCTCTTTTAAAATTAATATATTATTAATTTTATGAAATAGTTAAACCTGAAAGGACAAGGGAGCCTACCTTCTGACCGATTAGTCGTTGATAGCCAACCATACCCTTGTATTTACCGTTATTATTTTCTACTGAGTGTGAGGTTGATTGATTTACGCACCGAAGAGCAATAAACGAATTATGCTCCGGCAATGGTTTTTCTGAACGCCTGGTTGATCCCATATGCATATAGGCAGAAATATAGCATTAAAATAGAAAAGGCACTCAACATGAGCATTTAATTTACCTGACTCGAGCCATTTCAAATCGTGTTTTTCCAGCTCAAAATACATGTCTGCGAACAGCCGACGGATGCACCTGGATGCTCACACGGTATTTCCATTAGGGCATGTTCTCTTATATGAGTGGTAATGTGAAACGTCTAGCTCTTAAGGAATTAGTACAAAAACTGTAAGAAAACTTTTTGATACACGATCCTCTGCAGGAGATTAAACGAATATTTCCAATTTTAAAAGGTTCCCTTATTTCAGCTCTATTTTACACAGGCCGATCGATCTTGCTCCCAGGTAAAACGGACATCTAGGTAACAGGCGACAAACCAGTCAAAGTATGTTTCCAACAGAAGCTTATTTTAATTAAATTGCAGACGAAAAGCTAGTGAAAGAAACTCACGTATTAAAAAATATCTGCTGCATTGGCGCACGCTACCCATGTTACTTGTGTGTATTAAAAATAGAGCAAATTCCTGGGTGACTGTCCGATTGGAGTCACTTGCGTGTTAGACGCTACAATTCACCAGCAGGTTGTTAAACCATGTGACGCGGTGCCGCCTGGTAGCCTCTATAGACTAATTCATTTGACGCGATTTTGGCTGGGACAATTATATTGATGTCATTGGTAAACAAAACCCCACAATAATTAATGAATACGAGCTGCGAAAAATTCCGTTGTTGGCGGCTCCCTTTGTTCTCGTCAGGGCACATCGTCGATCTTATACTCGTGAAATGCTTGGGCCCGAACAAAGGTCACCTCTGCTGAAACGAAAGTGACATTCGACGAATGGTCTAATTAATAAATACATCAATATGCAAGCAACTTTTAATCTCCACGCTAAAAAGCATTCTTGTCTGTTAAGATCATTCTAGGTGACTGTATGTTAACTAGCCTCTAACCCGTAGGTTTCGTTTATCCCTGAGGTGTGGTTTGCGCGAAATTTCAACAAGCGTTCGCAAAATCTTTCAAGCTTCCTGCTTCCAATTTCATTGCTCAACACCTCACCCACAATTGGATGCGAAATATATATATATATATATATATATATATATATATATATATATATATATATATATATATATATCATATAGACCACCTGTGTTGACCATCAGCTCTGTGTGCGCGCAGAACTGTTCTTGTTATTCGAATAAAGACAGTCATATAATGGAAAATACTACATTCTTCAGACTACATCTCGTTCATCTTCTGCCGCAGCCATGAATTGCTCGGATTGAATCTGGCTACCGGTTGCTTTAAAAGACGATAGAATGTTATGCGATCAATAATTTAGGTTTTACAAACATGTATGTTGAAATTTCGGCAGGTAGTGAAATGCTTTTGGCAGAAAAAGGCACTTTATCTAGTATATTTTCAACGGTTTTGCGTCAGTTGGAAATCAGGTGTGCAATAAACGTTCAAAATATTTATTTCTAGACTTAGCTATGTCCGTGGTCACGCAATTTTATTTACTCATTGAATTATTGATACGTCTAAGCCTACGTCCTTATTAAATACCAAATGTTGCCCAGCACCCACTCTGCAAGTTTCCCCTGCGACGAAGGTACCACTATCGTTAAAGGAAGAGCCTCATTAGTCTAAAATTTCTTATTCTCACTCGGAACTATAATCAGAGACAAGGTCAGATCAAGGTAGTGAATTCCACAGGTGTTGCAATATACATAGAATGCAGTTGGTAGGCCACTACACGGCAATTTCCCTTGGCAGATCCCGAATGCATCATGGATAGTTGCACGTAGTACAATATTTGGCTGACCGGCACTTTGTTGCATTATTCATTTGCTACGCGCCTGTGTGCCCGTCAAAGCTATTGCCTCGCAAGTGCTTGCACCTGTTGCGATAACTGTCCGCAGTCGAGATGCGAGCTACCGATGTGCACGTTCTTGGCAAATTTGATTTGCCAAAACTACCGCCAGGAACTGTGGTCATCTACGCGTTTTATGCGTGGTTAATTAATTTGCCTAGGTAAACTCTCAGCCCCGAGTATGAGGTTGAGAGTTCATTGCGCTTTTTAATTGAGTGAGAACCGGAAAACTATGATTCGATCAGTTCGTGATTCATTGGACTGTCTCGTACTAGCAAAAACTGTGGGTTAATTAAACTTAAATCTGTGTGTGGGTCCCGTCAAGTATGTTGCAACTTTGGAGCTGGCGTCGTTCCCCATGACTGCTGCTGCGTGCTTGACTGTTCATTTCCCAGTTGTTTTCCAGTTTCTCCGACATAGGTACCTTTCCCACAACTGCACCGGACCCAGTAAACGATGCAAGACGTTTTGTGCCATAGCATCGGTCTCTCAGCTTTATGATCCGGCACCATATGATTGCCTCTGGGCTTTGTGCAACTCTGACTCCAAGGGTTGTGAGAAGTCGGTGGAGGGTTTCCAAAACATTCTTCCCGAAGGGGAGAGTTCGCAGACATTTGAGGCCTGTTGGATTTTCCCTCTGATTTGGTTTGCACATGCATTGGTTAACGAATTTGCACCGCTTGCCATTCAGTCTAAGCATTCGTCAAAGGTCTGTTTATTGGTGTTCCAGCGATCATTTCTCCTTTTACCTGACTTTTTACTGAAAATGGCTTCTTCGCTTCGATTAGCGAGTTCTATCTGTATCTTTCGCAGCAATATAATGAATAATGACTGATTTCCGTGAAAAATAAGGTTGGAATGTGCTCGGCCTTATTTAAATGTTTAGACGCCAGGAATGTTTGTGATATCCCAAAACAGAATTTGTTAATAAAATTGTCTTTGGCATTTACTTCAAAAGAGAGAGCCAGAAGGAACGAATACTAATTTACGAACATTGAAAATTATTGATTTTATAAAAGAAGTATATATCACTTTAAAATGACACCCGTAATTCCTTTTCGGTGAAGGTTGAAAGCTGAGATGGAGAGTTTGAAGGCCCCGGTACAGGAAGCTGATGCTCTCTTTCGTTCTGTTGTCTACAACGCCGAGGATACTGAGAAGGAGTCACGAGAGGCCTTTTCGAGATTGAACGAGGATTTCACGCAGTGAGTTATTGCAAATATTTATGCCTCGGTGTGCTCGCCGTATCATTGTTCGACTTTGACCATCTGATTTCAGAGTCTATTTAATAACATTAAAAATTGTCGAATCTTATGTAGTGGCAAACTCGGGAAACTTGGAGGTTTTTTAATTTTCTGTAAGGACTTATAATGAATCTTAAAAAATGGCAGGGAAGCACTCAGCTAATGGAATACAATATTCTATTGACCCGAAGGATATGTTGTGTTGCCCTAAAAAGCCAGCTGTTACAAGTCCCCTTTTTCTTATATGGAAAAAAGAGTCCAGTTTCTATGAGGTAAAAAAAGGTTTACAAAAGCTAAACGAAAATACTTTATGCATTTTTTCCCACATTTTAGAATCGTTCATCATTTAAACAATTTTGTTTCTTTCGAAGCGTTTTTTCGTTTAGTATTGGTTAATAGTAACAGTTAGGAGAAATTTTTTTGTATCGGTTAAAATTATTGAATCTCTTCTTCAAAGATAGAGTGGCGGTAAGTATAAGCTTGATCACACCATACACAGGTTCATCGCTTCATTTTCGCATGCCTGCACATATTACTGCTAATGTAGAGACCAATCAATTGAGAATACCTGCGACCATATTTTTGCGTTTCCAGTCGTGTTGAAAGCTTCAAAGAGATAAGTTTAATTCAACTCTCATAAGGCCTTCTGCGTATGGGAACTCTCATAATGCACCATTTATTATGAAATATAAAATACAAAATGTACATTTTGCTCAAGATCACACACTGACATTTAGCCGTTAAATTTCAATTCGCACTTGAGTATCCCAAACGTGTGGTGGGATACAGTTGAAGGTTGGAATTGTTTCAAAGAAGACAAACATTCACCTATTTAAAGATCAAATTTCGAAGAAAATATAATCTAAGGTGCTGCATCCTGCGTCTATTTAGCTTTTTTACGCCTGCTAAGAAACGTTTTTACAAGCCCACAAAAGTAACAACTTACTCACGATACTCGCGCTTTGTTTATCCTTTTTGAAGTTAAAATCAACTGTTACCAATGAAACAGTCTTACATGCTACAACACATTTAAAATAACTTTCAGGCACTACTTTTCTGTTCGGCTGCAAATCCAGTCGAGTATCCTTTTCATTGGTTTAATGTGCATTTACATCTATACAGCCTAAAGGAATTGCTGCATAAACAACGAACTCGTATGAATGAGCAACTGAAGGCAATAGATCGGTTAATATTAGACCTGCGGGAACGACTGAACAAGTTGCGAGAAGAGATGGGTAGAGTGCCTGACGTTTCTGCTGAACTTGCCAAACTGGAAATCTCGATGCGAGAATGGGCCGAAGCACGTAATCAGGTACATATTATTTCTTCCTTATACACCAACACTGTAAGTCGCCTGCTCGCGTTACTATACATAGAGACCGCTTAGCATGTATGCGCACATTTCGAATTTTCGTCCTGATATGAGAATCCTCTGTGTTCCCCTCTTAAATTCCTTCCAGTATTAAGTTGTTAATCCGGGAGATAAGAAGGGCACTCATAATTTACTAGAGATTGGAATAGCCAGTAATTCGGCCATTCGCCCTTAATTGCATAAAATAGTAGTATAATCCCTTTAGTCAACACTTCCTAATTTCAGAAAGATTTTACTCGTTATTTGTGAATTGATGCAGAATAACGACAATCTTATATTAGGCATAGCATCAGCCGTTGTGATCAAACCAGTTGACTTGAATTTAATCTGATGATACACTCATGAAGTGAAAAGTAAATGGGTTTTTACCTCCTCAGGTAATTTAAATTGTAATTTCCTTGATAAAAGTTCTTTATATCTTTCTAAAGTCCTTTCTGTTCCAATTCACTCTTTTATTCCTGGTTTCTCGAAAGGGCCTATTGTTGGAGACATTCATTTACATTTTGGTTTTACAATTTCTGTTCCTTAGAGGATGCATGCCACAGAAATAGGCCAACCAACTAAGGGACGAGACAGTAAAAAGTGCTACATGAGGCTTGAACCCAGCGAAAGGTCGGCCGCTAAAGCAAGTGATGAGAGCCATTTCACAATGTGTCCGAATAATAAACTTACTTGGGATGAAGTACATGCGATCGCTAGAAAAAGGATTTTATTCGTCAGACTGTTCGGATTCACGCTCCAACCCCTTATCAGAGATAATATCATTTACGTATTCTTAATACGCAGGGAGTTCGATTATATATGTGACGCAGTTATTATGCTACTGCATACTTATTATAATGAACGGCTCGCCCCTTCATCGAGGATGGTTGCCCACTGTTGACCTAATTGCTTGATGTCCAGTATCAAAGTATTTTTTATTGCTTTATTGCTCGGCCACATGGCTCACCGCTAGGGGCGTTGGAAAATATGTTAATCTGAGCGCACTCTACGCGGCTAATAGGTTAAGTCAAACGAAATCTGAGTACCAAATATGGGTTGGAGGTGGTCATAGCACTTAAGCAGCTCGCAGCTAACGCGATTGTCAACTCTCGCGAGGATTTTGAGTGCATCGAACTCGAGGTTGTGGCCGGGTCTCTTCAAATGAGACACGGCTTGAGAATTGGCTTCATTTTTACAGAATGCCGCCGCGTATTCGGCAATTCACATCCGGCGTAGTATTCTAGTTTCTCCGACGTATTTGCCTTGCCCACAACCGCACTAGATCAAACAAACAGTGCCAGATGTTTCTTGCACTGGCTGTGGGCCTTTTGGTTTCAAGGGACCGAGCATGTCAAGTCATCATATAAATAAGCATCCTGACCACTGTGTTGAATAGTATCAAACAAAACGACAGAACGATTACCTCGTGCATCAAGCTACCTCTGTGTTCTTAAGGCTAAATGGCAAAGAAATCAGGATTCTAATTCCAGGTCATAAGACGTGAGGCTGGTTATGGCTAACTGATGGCTGCTAATAAATCCGAGATAGCCATGTCAGACATTTGCGTTTTTTGTCTGTACTCACTCCCACCCATAAAGGTACAAACAAATATTTTCGGATAATTCCAACCTACTAACAAAAACGTCCTATAGTACAAATATGTCCCGGTATTTCCTGACTATGTCAGTAACCCTTGCTGCAAACACAGAATTATTAACTTAATTTCGAAGTAATGCGCATTTGGTAGACCGTAAACATTCGAGCATATAAGATGTCATCTGATATTTTGCTATATGAATTAGTTGGCCTTTTAAGCTCAGGTTCAAATTACGATATTTCAAGAAAATAATCTGACAGGATGACTTGAAAAATGCAATTATTTGGACATTTGAACTTGCAGGTTTCACAAAGATCGCATCAAACATGCAAATTATATTTCGTACTACGTTTCCTGCAAAAGCTCCTTTTCTCGAATAAAAGACGTTATGTCCGATTAATAAAATGACTGTCAGCGCTACATTTTCCTTCATTTCTAGACTTCGTTAAATAATTTTTTATCTGTAAGGAATTACACATTTACAAAAATTAGTATCAGCATAGTCAACGTTCCTGTGACCAGGTTACTTTTATGAAATTTGCCATGTTTTTAATTTGTGGAGAAAGCAAATTTCCTTCTCGTGAAATAAAGAATCACATTACCATTTACTTTTAACTAGGGTATTATTCTACTTTGAAAAAATATTGCGTGGAGTTTCAAGCGTTCATTTTAACTATGAAGATTCTACAGCAGAAGGCGATCTGAGACGTTTACAGCAAACTGATGTATGCTTTATAATTGAGCACCCTGAATACAGCATATAAAAATGCCTTTTTATGAATAATTCCTAAATTAGTACATTCTAACAATATTCCTCGATCCTGCTAGAATAACTGTACAGAGTTTGAATGTCCACTATTTGTTGTAGTACATATTATTACCCAGTACTCTTTTCCAGTATTGGGCATAAGTAGAAATCCTAGATGACTGTAGATATAATGATTTTCACAAATATTTACAATTTTTGATTCAATTGAATATTTTACTATTTTCTCAGAAACGACCATCATAATTTTTATTGAACTCATCATCATGCAAACGAACTTCGTTAAAAAAATGTTATTTGCACATGGAAAGGGCTTCACCGAGTACTCAATGTAATTCACCAAAGAAACCGTTATATACACGATGGGGTTCGTTTTTGATGCTTTTAACATTATTATTTTGTTCAAAATGCATTTAGTCGGAGACTTTAGCTAACCAGCTGGACTCCGAGACCTTGCTAACCGAGGAGCACATTGAGAAGATGAAACAACTACGGGGGAGACTTAGTTCTGCCGTTGCTAAGCAACAGCCGGCCGCAGGTGAAAAAGACAGGGTGATTAAGATGCTGGAAGATTTGGCAAACAAATCAATGGCTGCCATTCGGGAGGCACAGGAAGCCGTGGACAATGCCACCCAAAAACTGGATAAACTTCAAAGTAACTGCTCTAATCGTTCAAACATACGATCTTATTTAATGCATCCGCATGTTACCCGAAAATTGCGTGGTAAAAATGGCAGTGCTTCTTTTTCACAGAGCAGGTCACACAATTCCTGCTTGCTTTCAGTGCAGCATTCACAGTTATACCTACGAACAAACCAGCGCCGAAAAAGCAATGTACTTAATGACCACGAAGTGACCTAATTATCTTGAATGATAATAACTGTGATAACTTTCTGAGCGTTTAGTTTTACCGATTATGCACAAACTCTGCATTCTTGCTTTTGAAATTCTAACATAAATTCAGTGTGTTTGGTTATGACATTGAGTCACGATTAAGGCAGCTGTAAAACCGTAAAATTGGGTATGAAATATCTTCCACTTCCTTTTCAATCTTCTTCTAGTATAGTCCACTTTCTCGGGTTATGTACTGTTAGCCGGCTTTCTGCATGTTATACTTACCACCAGAAATTTTCAGCGGTGTCACCAATGCGTCATACATACTGAGCAAATATTAAGGTGAGGCCGACACTAACATTATGGCAATTCCAAGCACTACTCGCTGCAAGTACTCGCACGTGGTTAAATCTATACCGACGCACCAGGAGTCCCACTACGAATGGTTTCCTGATAACGCGAATACTGGTCCTCGAATGGGTATTTTTGAGTAACTACAGGCTTGGGAGTTAGATTGTACTGGCTCCTTCCTCATGTTGGTCATCCTTGTGAGATGTAATTCGCCCTCACAGAACCTGGGGCATGCGATGGGGACAAGCTGCTGTGTGACATGCGTAGACGGGCTGTCTAGATTTGCCAACCGTCAAGCCTACCCCCACCTGTGGTCGTCCTGGCACATCTTCGTCACCGGGCCCAAGTGAGTGAGGTAAAAAAGCAGTTACCGCTGGCCTCCCCACTCTGTTTTGCACGCGGTGGTTGTCATGGTTTCCGACAGTTATGTAGTGCACCCTCGAAAAGCTGAAGGACTTCCTAAGCTGTCATGTAAGATTACCGCGCGCCAAGGTATCCTGTTGGGAGAACAGAAATGTCAATTCCGGTTAAACGCTTGCTCTTAAGGTCTAGAGTTGGCACCTACAGTCGCATATTGACTTGCAGTTGGTGATCGGAAAGTTACATGGACAAGTCTATATGACAATGAAATAATCATTTTAGTGCATTTTCTGCCATCAAAGAATGATCGCTCAATCCCAGGTGCTGGCTGTCCTCCGGTTAGTGCCCTATATATATGCAGAATGATATTACTGGCAAAGACAAGGGAGACTTAAATGGCTATTTCTGGCTTATTAGCCGTCATCAGCCAACCATAGCCATCCTCAGTTGCTGCGGCGCCCGAGGCTCGAACTCGCGACCTGTTGGGCAGAAGTCCAACGCTCTACCCACTGCGCTACGAGCACGTTGTCTTGCCGGATTCGATCCGGAATATAAGCGATGGTCGTTGGGTGCTCAACGATCGGTTAAAGGACTCACTCGTCCTGTTGTGCCTTGGGGCTCACTCTATAGTCCCACCAGCTGCCGTAAAGCGGCTAGTAATATACGCAGAATGATATTATTGGCAAAGACAAGGGAGACTGGAATGACCATTTCTGGCTTATAAGCCGTCATCAGCCAGCCATACCCAACCCCAGGTGCTGCGGTGCCCAAGGCTCGAACTCGCGACCTGTTGGGTAGGATTCCAACGCTCCCTTGTCTTTGCCGATAATATCATTCTGCTTATACCCCTAACCGCTCTGCGACAGCTGGTGGGGCTATAGAGTGAGCCCCAAGGCAAAACAGGACGAGTGAGTCCTGTAACCGATCGGTGAGCGTCCAACTACCATATATATATAAAAATTTCTCAATTTCAAGTGGAAACGAAAACAGCCACTATCAACCGGATAAATTAAAAAATAGGACGTCTGTTGGCTCAAACTTTAGAAAACCATAGAATCTTGTGTTGTGCATTGTTTAAGGTTTATTGTTTTCTATACATTCCCAATTTTTCTGAAGACGAACTGGGGCTCCAGATTTGAAAATTTTTGGAGGGGAGTATCGTTAAGCCTCACACTATTTATAGCAGGTGTCAGTCATTTTAAAACAGTGTTGATTCTACGGGTTTACCTTAACACTGTATACTGTAAGGAGAGTGAAGTGGGTGTGTCCTTAATTGGCTTTGGCGCTCATCACCCCCATACACAGGCAACATGACCATAGTCGCTGGGGCGAAGTGGGAGGACGATAATTGCTGTTAATCAGCATGTCTCTCGTCGAGGAGTGGCATTTGACAGTTAGCGGTCGTCGCCCGCGTCCGAATTGACCTTAATTGTCGCTTTGGGTTGCTAGTCCTGTTTACGTCTTTCTGACTGCATTTCTCCTCGTCTGCCGGGGTGATGGTTGATGCAGCAATATTGCTGACTGCGCCTTTGTCGGACACGGATTGTGGCATAATTACGTGCATGCCCGTTCTAGGTACTCCCGCGTTTGGATTCACGTTTGGCCCAGTTTCCACGGAGGAGTGATGTGATTTATCGGAGGGTATGGAATATTGTTAACCGTGTTCCAGTACACAGACAAGAAAAGGGAGGACGTATTGCCATAGGGTTGCATAGTACACTACCTGCAATTGTGTAAAAGGTTGGCTTAAAATACCGACCATTTTGCTCTTGAGACCGATCACATGCAACAGAATCACAGCATCAATTTATCAGTTGCCCTCCGTGTAGCATAGCAAACAATATGCAAAACCTTAAATCCCAGGGTCACACAGCTCGAGGCAGGCAGTATGGGTATGCGCTGACAGTGAAGCATTAACCAACATCGAGGAAAATGTTGACAGTGAGTGAACTGCGGGGATCCGCATCAGACAACTTTCTCCGGCATCAGATGTTTGCCGCCGGCTGATGTCCAAGATGAATATTAAGCTGCAAGGTTGATCGTTTGCCAAATACGCTTGAAGATCATGAAGTTCTGCCTTACCCTTTCGACGGATGCGGATCGGTTTTTATTCTGAAAAGCCAAGGAAATCGCTTTTACGCTTAGGGGATTTCTTCCGCACCCCAGCGAATGGTATCCTGTGCGGTAAATATTTGGAATCCTGCGGTAGTTCTGAACACATTCCCAACTTGTAAATAATTTAAAACGAAAAGGATTCGTCGTCACTGACATCGGCGAGTACATGTCAGCGGCGGCGCAAGTAGCGAGGTTTGAATGCGCGACCGACCGGCCCCTAAGATGGAGATCGTGGTCCGTTTTACTTATTCTTAACCTAGCCTATCACTTAAGCGTTTGACTGAACAATTTCTGTTTGTGCTCATTAAATCACTAGCCTTCAAGGAGTATGTCGCAAGGACGAAAAAGGAGTTGCAGGAGATGGATTCAATGAAGGAGGACATAAAACGTGACTTGGAGGCACTGGAAAATGACGTTCAGGGGAATTCACAATCAGGTTTCAAAGGCTCTGGATGAGGCCCAGGCATTAGCGGAATCTCTCAAGCGTCTAGGCGAAGATATCGATAAGATTAAGAAGGAGGTAAGTGAATGATATATTTCACACACGTGTGCAATTGTTGTGGTCATTAAGCTTCCTCGTGTTCTTCCTTTTTTAACTCCAGAAGTAAATATATTCTTGACTGTCGCAGCGGTTAAATCTGTCAGTCACTATATATATATATGAGAAGAAAAGGCGATCTCAGGGACTATAGGTGTATTTTCCTGACGTTTCAAAAGCATACAAGCTTCCATCGTCGGAGGTGAGTATCGTACCGCGTCTCACAGTATTCATAGGGGGTGATAGCCAGTTTGTAACACAGGGTTGATTGTATGGGTTTACCTTAACAGTGTGCACTATAGGAGGACGGGGTGGGGGAGTCCTTAATTGGCTTTGGCGTTCTTTGCCGGCATACACACAGGAATCATCTCTGTAGCAACCGGGGTGAAGAAGGGGGGGAGGAGGAAATTGCTGTCAGTTGAAATGTCTCTCGTTGAGGGGGGGCGGTCGTTGTCTGGGTCCGAATTGACCTTAATTGGCGCCCTGGGTCGATAGTCATGTTTGTGTCCTGAGTGCATGTCTCCTCCTCTGTCGGGGTAGTAATTGATGCGGCGGCACTCATGACTGCGCCTTCGTCGGCCCCGAATTGTGGCGATGTTAGGTGCATATCCATCCTAGGTTCTCCCGCGGTGGAATTCCCGTTTGGCCTAATTCCGTGTTTGCTCTCACGTTCGATGAGCTGCGCCCGGAGGGCCTGGTAGGCTGCCGGAAGGGCGACACAACGGTTGATCGACGTAGGCTCCGTGTGCCAGGCTTCGATTGTTTCCCTGGTTATGCGGTCATTTCCTCGACCCAGGATTTGGGCGTTTTTGGAAGGCGAACGTGTGCCCAGAGTTTGCACAGTGTTCCGCCACCAGGGACAATGGGTCCATTCTCCTCACTGCCTGCACGTGTTCGGTTACACGGGTCTGCAACCGCTTCCCTGTCTCTCCGACGTAGTTAACTTCACAGGAGTCACATTGGATCCGGTAGATGATGTTTGACGTCTCACCTCGTGGAAGGGGAGCTTTCGGTCTCATAACTATATTCCGAATGTTTGAATCCGGTCGATGGGCGATTCCGATCCCCAGCGGTCTGAGGAGGCGGAAAACTGCCTCAGAGACGCCGTCAATGTATGGCAGTGCACGCTGTTCTGTTACCAGATTTTGTCTTGGTTTGGCCAGCCTGCTGCGCTCGATGAAGTTACGAGTGTATCCGTTGGCCATGAAAAGGCGCTGGAGGTAGCGGAGTTCTGCCCTTTTGTCATCCGTTTCGCTGCAATGTGTTTCTGCCCTTCTGTAGAGAGTTCGCACACAGCTGCGTTTGTGGCACAACGGGTGCTTACTGTGGTTACTTAGAATTTGGCGTGTGTTGGTCGCCTTCCTATAAACCGTAGTTTTTATGTGCCTGTTGGGTTTTCAATGGACAAGAACATCCAGGAATGGCAGTTGGTTGGTTATATATACATAAAGATTAAATTTCGATCGGGCCTGTGAAGGTGGTGACGTCTTTTTTCATTATTATTTAACAGAGTTGTACGAAGGGTTCTATTCAGAGAGCAGTTTACAGAACCATCACTATAAAAAGCACGTATATTCCTTTCCAACCTTCATTCCGAGTAAAATGAAATTGAATTTTCACCTTTCAACTGTTTAATACGGTTACTAGATTCTTTTTCCAGTGACAAACGATAATAAAATTAATAAATTTAAGGGTTATCTTCAAATGCGATCAGGCGTGCATGATTACACAAACATCGTGACGAATACTATGATTTGACCAACTAAAGAAAAACTTTATGTGCACACCACGTCAAATTGTATCTATGAGTGTACGTGCACTTGCCCATGCATGTTAATTGATAAAACGAAACCACGGTTGACGAATCGGCCTGCGAGCATTTGTCAACCTAACTGATAAGAATGGAAACTAAGGTTCAACTGTGTAACACCTGTTTGGCATGCACCATGTGATGCATTGAACGACATCGTTTTAGGTCCTATTTCTGGCACTTGTAAATCCATCACACGGAGCTAACCTACCAGTGCTAGGAGCCCAAATATACACTTGCCACACATACTGCACCGGCGAACACTGTGCAAGGACATTCGGTCCTGGTATGGGCTTATTCAGCCATACGTGCTTCCGTGCAAATCTTCGATAAAACTGGTCTTTATACGTCATCAACGCACGCTGCCGCATCTGACACTCACATATCCATAGTCCGTGTAAGAATCTTATCCGACCAGACACCAGCCTCTAAAGGAGTCGTAGATATAGCTGACAGCAACCATGTAATCCTCCTCGTCGTAGCCGTCTTAAGCCGGCGCAAAGTCACATCTGAAATCATGCGAACAAGTTTGAAGCATGTTCTTTGGTGCATCCTGGTAAAGTGCTTTGTGACCAAGGCATGTGTTACAGACGTACAAGTGGCTTTTCGAACTCCATCAGCCGAATGGTGGTGCGGAAGAGATAGAATGTGAGGCCAACGCTTGGGAATCCATTCACACGCGGATATGCTTACCACGCTCCAATCTATCACGACGCGCTAACCTTCATGGCTTAAAGGATTGCTGACTGCCGCCTCACGACCCGTGTTGTGTGTGCGTCCTCATAAAGGTGGCCTTTGTTTCACACTCACACTTGTAAAACACTAGCCGCCTTAGAAAACCCTCTCACATCCTGCGGCAATCATACCGTGTGTAGCACGCGTAGACGAGCTACCTATTTTGTCATCCAATGCACCTGCAGTCAGCTTGACACGGTCTTAATATCTGTGATGATCTGAGGAGAAAGGAGGGAGTGAAGTCAAAACCGTACAAATTTGCCTCCTCATAACGTATTCCACAGGCAATTCTTTGGCGGTGCGACCACTCTGTGGGCGGAGAGTGGGATTCATCACTTGTGACAGTCAACCTGCCACTTCGGGCGATGATCGACCATCACTTGCACTGTCAAGAAAACCCGATATAACTGGTAGAAGGCTAAAACTGTGCTAGCAGTCGCATTAGGTGATCCGTCTCGCACTGCGATAACAGCATCCGCACGCTTTCGTTTCCACAGCAATGACTGGTATTCACGATATTCAGCCGTATTTATGCTTGACGGGGTTTAATTTTACCCCCCAGTTGTCTAACTTATACACGTGCCTTCCCGCTTGGACCCTGCTCAAACAACTGTCTGATTGACATTTCCCGCTTTTTATATACCCATCCAGTTTACTCACTTTGCGTCATTTTCTTATTGATCTGTTTACTTTATTAACTGTAAGCAGTCGAAAAAGAGCTCATTAAGTGTGATAGCATCGTTAAATTCAGCCCACTTGATCACCCTTGCCTTGTAAAATATAATGAGAGAGATAGAGGGCTACGCTTTCTTTTGAAAGTAAAATTCTAAAAACTTTCAGCAAAAAAGGTCCTCCATTCACCGTGAATAATCATGCTTGAATGCGTCTCAAAATATTGATCAATTTGGACTTCTTAAATGGTGCCAGCGTCGGGCGCTGATGACCTCATTTTTGTTGTTCGAATAAACAAATAGGGTTAAAATACGGTATATAATGGGTGAACTAGGCCAATCAACGTACGTATAAGAGGATTCACATGCGAATGGAGAGCAGAAAAGCTGGCGGCTCAGTTTAAAAAGCCCGCGCTAATATATACATGTGCCTTAATTGATGGAAGAAACCTATTTGAACTATTAGATTACAGCTCTCGTAAAGGGACCACATGTTCAAACTTTTCAGCATACTAAACTTCACTCAAATTTATCCGAAGATATATGCTCTACTAAAGGTCAAAAATCCTAAACTTAATTTGTACTTGCTGTTTGATCATTTAGACGAAAGCTCAACTTATGGAGATTGAGGTTTTAGAAAAACAGAAGAATACCATTGCAGACCGCACATACCGCGAAGTCCAACCACAGTTGGAGAAGAGTAATTCCCAACTGGAGGAGGCAGAACCCGCGGCTAAGGAGGTGATCGAACTGGGGAAGAAAACATCACGCGAAGTGGAGGCCTTGACAAATGACGTTCTATCTCTTCTCAGGAGAATGAATGAACTTAAGGACAAAATCAGTATGTTTCCCTGCTTCTCTAATTTATCCATGCTCTAAACTGACCATTTTTTTCTCGATTCCTTTTAAGCATGTAAGCACAGTAAATAATAATAATAATAATAATAGTTGTATTTAATGCCGATTTACAGGCATTGCCAGATGAAATATTCAGTGGGGATTAGGCTGACAGTGAAATAAACTCCTGAATATATAACATTATAGGTGCTTTTCCTATCTTTATGTTATTCAGAATTATTCCCAGTACTTTATTTCCACTGCATTTCAGCCAAAACTGGACCCGAATTAGGCACTGATAGTGACGGCGCGGCCAGGTTCAAAGCGATAAAGGAGGAGGGAACTCGTATGGACATCGATCGCCGTTTGGAGAACCTCAAGACCCTTAACAAGAGTCGCACTGACGAACTAAGCTATCTGAAGTATGAAATCGGAGAATTTGAGGCCAATGCACAACACCTGACCAAACTCTTTGAACTCCTACCGAAGTTGAAACCGTCAGAGTGCTTCTACTCTGGCAAGCAAATTGAAGGCGGCGTCCGAAGGAAACGTCGAGCTAATCGGAATGCGTCCAGTTCGACGACGGCTGTAGCAACAGCTGCTTCAGCGCAGCTGCTGTCAATCGGACTGCAGGCGCGAACGTCAGTCTAGCCTGCCTACATCATTTATCTTCTCTAGGTCTATGAGAAATCCCGGAAAACCACAAGCCTCTAATGAAGTTGATGAAAAATTTTTACTTGTTATAACTTGATTTGTTTAGTTTTTTGTATGCTTCGTTGGCTTGTCTACGTCTCCAGGGTCCCATTATAGTACGGACGTTGTCGCATTGTTGTACGTTTCGCATAACTAAAGACATTTTTAGCATGGTTTTGTAACATTTCATGGCAAGGGAGACTACCATTGGATTCACCATATGCTATGAAGTCCCTATTGTAATGTCTCATCATTCACTTAGTCCTCTTTGGCTGATCTCGAGGGTTAATATTTTGTAACTTTTTGCATGAACTAGCGGGGCGGAATTACTGAAAGCCACCGTGGCTAAGTGCACGTTCATATTTTTTGCCTCCCTTTTTAGTTGCCTTATCACCTACCTCCCCAGAAAGTTAAACAATAACTGTTCACAAATGTATTAACACGGCAATGTGAGGTTATCTATTAAATGTTGCACTAGAAGAGAAAATTTCACTTATATATAGTGGACTACGCGTGTTGTGAATGTGTTGCATCTTGTTGGCCCACCTGGATGTTCTGATTAAATCTCCTATCAGAAACAGGAACTTCAAGCCTGGTATTTACAGGCGGAAGCCAAATCTCATGAGGTAACTTGTTTAAGCATAAAAGAAGATATTCCATTCGCCGGAATCATGGCTTTATTCATCTGAGCTGTCGAACTCTTATTGGAGTTAATCGTAAGTAAAACAGGCAACATTTATAGGAGAAAGGGGCCAATCAAACACCACTGATACCAGTCCGGAAGTAACTGCACAGGGCTCTGTATGTTGGTGCCAGGTCGATTAATCGGTTGAGCAAGTTCTCATCGGAGACCTAGGTTTCAAGCAATTCCTGGCTTTTCTTGCTTCTGGCAAGGGTGATACTCTTCTTGGCTGCGAAGTTGAAACCTTTACCCTTTTCGTAGGTATGGACAGCCACTTCCGATACTCCATAACCACGTTTTACAGCCAGCTTTTAATCGTGTGTGCGTGATTTAAGCGTGCGTTCAATCTGTTCTGTAAAATTAGGAGGTTAATTTAGGCATAGTATACGATATTTGAGCAATCAAGCGGGCTGACCGGAACAATTGTTTTTGCATGTTAACGTGTCGGAGAGCTTAGTCGGCCTACGATTGTCAAGGCAACTGCAGATAACCGAACAGAACCGAAAGTGGCGTGCCATGATTTATGTGTCAGCTTCGAGCTGATAGATTGTTCTGCTATTGTTCGCTGTCTCGGTCAAGTGCTGGATGTTTGGCGGACAGTCCAGCTGCGTGCCTTACATGTCATTCCCGCGATCGGGGATGTGGGTAGGCATTGAGCCTTCAGCCAGTATTTTTCGGTCCGTCGGTTCTTTTTTTCTTCGTCGGGTGAGTTCTTTCTCGGGCTGTGTATGTGCGGCTTTTTTGCGTTCTGTGAGGCCGACTTGTCTTGAGATTCGCGTATGTACGTATGGAAGTGCACGCCTTACCGTAGGAGTGGGTGGGGTGAAAACCTAGGCACCGGCTTATGAACACCTTCGGATAACCGTTCCATATAAACTGGTTGCGTAGATATTGGGCCTTGCCTGCTTTTTCCGTAAGGATGCCTTGTCTGGCCGCCTAAACAAACCTTGGCAAAAGGAACCGCCCACAGTACATGTGGCCTTGCGCTGACTTCCAGGGAAATTATGATTAGGCATAAGGTGAGTGCTACGGTTAATTTTTGGGGTTAGGCTCAAGGACAAGAACCTAATATTGAACCCAATTCAGAGAACAAAGGATATGTGGCAAGTAATGTGGAACCGGTGGTACTAAGGGCTGTATGAATGGGGTTAAATGAAGAATAGGAAAGCGTCAACCTAATCCAAAACCTATCTGTTGTTTTCGTTAGGTTTCGTATTCGGTGCCGGGTCGCACAATAGATTGTTGCCCCGACACGTTTGCAGATTGCGAGATCCGGTAGCTTATCTCACGCTGACCAATATGCGCGATATCATTCCTGGTTGACCTGACTTACTTTATTCGGACCCTTGACGCAATCTTTCATTATCAAAGTAAACGTAAAGTGGAATACGCGAGTTGTAAATGTGTTGAAGCTTGTTGGCCCACCTGGATGTTCTGACCAAATCTCCTATCAGAAACAGGAGCTTCAAGCCTGGTATTTACAGGCGGCGTCCTAATATTCGCTGCATGAAAAGTGGCCAGTTGATCCGATACTTCGGTCATCCTACCGCCGATGAAATATATGTAACCCCACTAATCCTGCAACAAATGCTTACTATAAAGATCATCACGGATAGAGTAGGGGTTACGTTGCCATGTAGTACAGTCGCGTATTTTACGTTGACCCATCCTTTTTACCCTGATTTGGGTCGCATATTACGCTCTTGCGGATTTACTTTTTAGGGTAAGAGAGAGTGATAGCCAGAGGACTACGCTTTAGTTTGAAAGTATCATTCAAAATGGCTCCATTCACTGAGAGAATAGGATAAGTTAACAGATTATACAAGAATTAAAAAGTTCAAAGTGGACATCTATTGAGGGAGGCAGTTCCACTTTCAGCTTCTGTATTTCACTCTCTTCACACATAAGGTAGCGTGCTAGCAATGACCAAAACAGAGCGTTGATAGGCCGATGTATGGAAAGTGATACGACGAAAGCCTCGGCGCATGGGACGGGAAGGCTTCAAAGGAATGAGCTTGAAGTTGAGGGGATGTGTAACATCATCAAGAATTCGCCCAGCAAATTGCTTGACGCTTTCGAAGTGCTATTTTGTTATCGTATCCATTAAAACAGTATACCAAACACCAGTAGCAGAAGAGAGCATTCAGAGTTTACGTTTTAAAATCAGCAAATCCTTTTTAAGAAAAGCTGGAAAAGTCACAGGAGAACAATAAAGGCTGAGGGCAGGAATATATGCATCTATATATCCCAAACTAAGGGCTTGAGGTGCGCTATAGGAAATTACGCGACGGATATAATAAAGAAGGTTACTAATTTTAATGGAAAGAGTATCAATCTGAAAAAAGAATGACAGATTGGATGTCAGAGTAATTTCAAGGTACCTGGAAGAGGATACCTCGTTGGGAAGGAATGCTGAGGATTCACAAGTAGCAGAAGGTCACAGGCGAAAAACACATTGGACAAATTTCTCCTGGTTGAGTTGAAGATCATTATTTGATGACCATGCTAAGACATAGTCCAGGCCATACTTCAGAGACTGGAGCTGTGCCTGATTTTTAAGAGGAGGACCAACCACCATATCATCGGCATATTTTATATACAGAGTCGTTAGTGATGAGCGAGAAGAGGGGAAGGGATATGATGGCACCTTTAAGAACTCTGCAGTTGTTAGAAAGGACCGTAGATTACCAGCTGCCGAATTGTACGAATTTAGTGCATGAAGTAAAATAGACTTCGAGCCAAGAAATAACCCAGCCGGGAGAGCCACACGCGAATGTTTTGTAAGGAGGTGGTGCGGGATGGCTTTGAAGGCAGAGGATAAGTCAATAATTGCACACGCGTACCGTGGCAATCCTTGTCTTAATCTCTTAGAGCCGAATGTACCACAAGGGTGACGGCATTTAAGGTACGACTTCTGGCCTTAGATGCAATTTGTTATGGGTCGGAGAAATTGAAGGTAAATGGCTTGATTATATCTAGCAAACTTCAGAGCAGGCGATTGGACGGAAAGGCTAAGGACGAAAATTAGCGGAATTGTAGGGATAGGGGTGATTCTTACTGAACGTTTAAAGTAAGGAATCTCAAAATCCACGACGGACATGTGTTTCAGGTGTGTTAAAATAGGGGCAATATGAGGACAGCAATATTTTAGAATCAATGGTGAGACATCATCCGGCCCAGCAGCAGTTGAACCATGGACCTTTACAGGTGTTTCTCCACTGTTGCAACTGACAGGGGAGAAAACAAACACTTGTTAGATGCCAAAGGTTGTTTGAGGGGGGATTGGAGTCAGTGGAAGTACGGAAAAAATGTTCATTTAAAGATTCTAAATCAGCATCAATATGTACCAGTTTGCTACATTGGCCATTGAGACGCTTAAGCTTCCTCCAGAGTTCAGCGGACGAAAAAGGAAAAGAAGGTGTGGACGGAGACGCAAAAAGCTCGCTAACACACATATAATTTAATCCGGCAATCTCAATTTTTATCAAGGCTTTAACGTTCTTTAGACTGCAACGGAGGCCCTGGTTTTAATAGAAATTATTTTTTACGTCTTAAGAACTTTAGATCAGATTAAGAAATTCTTCAAGTCTGACCATAATGGTATCAAAAGGACAGAATATACTAAAATTTATTTTAAGTGTTATAAGTTAGCTTGAACAGGATTCGACATTGGATTGTCTGAGGAAACTCTGGATAGCATACAATATACAAGTCTGGAGAAGGAATTTTTTGTTGGAACCTATCGTGAACCGTCATTTTCCTTTTGGGTTTGTTTAGCAGTGCACGCGTAGAAGTGCAATACATTTTTGGATGGCCTAATGAGTGGAACCGTACAAAGGAGGTCTGTTCTTAAGTAGGAAAAACTTGGGTTGACTAAGAGGGGAATCAGCGCGAGTATTGAAGGAAACAAGATCATTAAGGTCGAACAGTTTAAGGGGACGTAGATTCATACGATTATCGTCGCCACATAAGAGAATGAGATGCTCACAAGACGATTAAGCAAGTATGTGTGAAAGAAAGTCAACAAGTGGCCTAGGGGCAGCTGCAAAGTTAGAGGGGGGAACATAAATACTAACAAATATAATGCTTTTAAAAGTAATTAACAATCGGGGCTTAAATATGATAGCGATAACGTCTACCAAAATAAGTACTTACAGTTAATACACCAACTCTCGTTGACCTAAATAGTCACCACACCGACTCTATTAGAGAATGAAGATTTTCTATCAGTTCGAAAAGCAGCAGAAAGACGTGGGGCTAATAAGTTGTGCGTCAATGTCACTATTTAAACAGGTGTATTGGAGACACAAATCCGCCCAAACATATTAAGTTCTTTTTTGAACAAAAGTAGCTAAATATCGTGAGATTTGTTGATTATCGAACAATAATTTGTTGGCGTGAAGCCTGGCATTGACAGTTGGTCTTTAGGTTGAAGTTTCAAGGCAATTTGCCAAACGTAGTGGTGTTTTTGTTTCCGCTGCGAAGGCCTCTGTTCATGCAAACTTGATGAAGTGAACACTGGAGGATCTCAGGTCCGACATATTGGCTGAAAAGTGCAACAGCTGGCATTGTGGAAATTGTTCGGTAATTTGTTTAATTTACGTTCATTCGAAGAGGTACTGAAGTATTGTAGAGATGAACTCATATCCATAGTTCGGAGAAACAAAGCAGCGAAAAAGTTCAAGATATCAAAGAGAAATGGGTATAGGAGTATACGATGACAACAAATTTCTTCGTGAATGGAGAACAAACAAAAATGGTGGCTCAAATACAAAAACCCGCCTAGTTAAGGGCAGCCTTAGGGGTATGGGGCATGATTAGGCTGAGGGTTCAAGGTAAGCGTGTTAACTGTAGTTTATAGTTTTAGGGTAGGGCCAGAGTTAAGAGTAAGATGACAGTGAATTTTTACATTAGCGTTAGTGCTAGTGTTATGACACGGAAATATTTACCTTTCCTCAAATTTATCCCAAGGCCGCCTATTTTAAGTTAATAGGTCGGTTGCTATTCCCGTGTCCTGTTTAGACGGTCATGCAAGGCTTCTGTGAAAATTGAGAAACCGTCTGGTTTTCGTCACCTGTCTGTAAAAAATTCTTTTTATTTTGCCCTCGGTACTTCGCCTCAGGAGCACATTGAGAACTGGCAGCTACTGTTCTTTTCCTTCTCCCCTCGTTAATTGTATATCTGGGGAGATCGAGTTAAGTTGATTAAATAAATTAGAATGCCTGTTCCATTTTTCGATACAAAATGTGACAATAGTAAGAGTTAGAAAGTTCAGATGAATAAAGCCATGATTTTGGCAAGCAAAAAGCCATGTGCTTCTATATTTGTAAACAAGTCTGTAATGCAACCATTTGCCTAGATAAAAGGTATCGTGTGTCCACAGTAATGAAGATAACCTGCGTAGGTCATGTCAAAAATGTTTGTCAACCTAACAGGCCACCAGACTCTCTTCTGCTCGGACACGGTAATGGGTATCCGCATAATAATGGTAGGCTTGTGCCGAATTCTGGGCGAGGGGGTTATAAGTAGGAGTAGGGTTTGGGCTGAACAATATGCATGGGCACCCAATAGAAGATAGTGCCATGCCGACTGTAATTCAGAGGACATCGTTTCATCAGTGGATCCCACAGCATTCACTGTGTGCTTTTCGGTAGATACTTCAGATTACTACATCGAAGTAACTGATCTGCTCCAAGGTACAAATTAATTTCTGAGTAAATTAAAAGGTGCAATTTCAAGACTGGAGTTTCTACCAGAAGGCATACAGGGAATTCTAGGGGACGCACGGAGGATCAAAACCCCTCGCAGCTGTTCCATGCAGCGGCAGAACCGCGGCTAACCACGTATCTGGGTTTTTAACTAGTACCTGTGCTGTCAGAACGGTAAATATTTTCGTAAGTTATACTACCGACTGCCTGTTGGTAGCTTGTGAATATTACGCTGTCATTACGTAATGGCGGATGTACATGGGCCAAAATATTCACATCGAATTTCGATCTGTGCCCGGAGATTCTCCAATAAACTGATCTGCTAAAAGTTAAAAATTGCTTTCTGGGGAAAGTAAAAAGCTGAACTGTTTAAGCACTCAGAGTCGCCTAATTGCCGCTTTAGATTAGTTATGAGCAGGCAGCTTAAGTTATGGATGTCCAAGTAAGGCAGCGAAACTGAACAATAAACAATAATGATGGGAGAGGATCAAGTTATCTAAAAATGTCCGGACAGGGGGCAAAAGCCATATGGTAAGCTAACCATATTTTGCGCCTGTAGAATACGCTTGTTAAGGCCCTCAGGCTAGCCCGGCTAAAGCTTTGCCCAACAGGTTCCTTATCCGCACCTTGCCCCATAGTGTTACCGCCATAAACATGCAAATCACCCACTGACGTGCTCCCCCTGCAGCCTGTTGCCATGGCAAAACAAAACCATAATTCCACCCCAGTTTTCGGCCATGTCTAGGCCCTCTTAATCCAAAACTTATTTTATTGGTGATAGTTGACTGGTTGATGAATAAGTGCGGTTGTACACTTTCAGTTACAGATATCGTTAATGTTTACAAGAGCTTGATCGCTGAACTGACATGATCTTAAAATATAGCATCTCCGATGCGTTCAAAATCGTAACGATGGAATCAACTAACAGTGTACCCATGATTTGTTTTCCATTCTTCTGCAGGGCGCATGCAAATGCAACAATCAAGAAAGACAATTACTGAGGACAAGTTGTTGAATATTGCATCCTCAGCCGAAGCTGTGTTTACGCACTGTGCTTCTGGGAGCATATTTGGACCAGCCTAAATTTATAATTACGTGTGTTTTCTAAGTATGGAACAAGGGCATCCTTGTTAAGTTGATGGTTATATGGTGAGACATGCAGCCACTAATCTACCTTATTCATGAGCGCCGTCAGATATCATAGGAATGGTTTTAGGAAAGTAAAATCTAAGCTCCTAAAAATCTAACCCTGAAATCTTTAAGTTATTTTCCAAATGAAAAATAGCTTTTAATTAAAATCAGTTCATAAACACTAAATGCAGGCAGGTATGGGGTCTGAGGCCAGATTTTTTGTACAGCTTTATAAATAATCACCACAACATACAGTGTGTGACCTATCTCATGCAAGATGCCGAAGTGTTCAAATTATTGATAATCAGTCGCAAACGGGCAGCCGCGCATGTATGAAAGCTTTCTAATTATAATGAACAACCCTTTTGCAAATTTAAAACTTAAAAGAAATCGTAAAAGTAATAATTATTCATTTAGAATACCACTTATTTTTAAAAGGCGGCATAACCCGATAAAATTCTAAATCGCCCTAACTGTGACTTATAAATTTAAATGTAATTTTCAGTTTAAATCGTAAACATAGCATTTTGTTTATATAAGAGAACTTTCCATTCACAAAGTTTTTTCATATTTTTGATATTGGACTGCAACAAGTTTCGTGGTGTTTGGGGGTTTCAGGCGATTGAAAATAAATTAAGGTTTTATACTAAATGCTAATATAAACGTTCAAAATAACTTTTTTCTTAAAATGTTTTACCGGAGTAGTGAGTTTTTGGATATTCCGTCGAATGCAAATGTCCGCTGTTGTCATAGTTGTAGGATCCTCAAAGCATAAAAACTTATTGCAAAGAAAAATAAACGGCAGTTAATAGGCCTTAAATTCATTTAATGACTTTCTTTAATAAGATACCTATTTAAGATTTTAAGCTGAGGTCTACATGTGCACTCTACATTTTTCAAAGGTGAAGTCAGGGTAAAAATATGGACGCTTGATCGTTTTTGATTTCCCTGAAAATAAGGGAAAACATTTTTCTGCTAAAAATTACTAACGCCTTTCGCTTTATATTAAAGCGTTTTTCGCTACATTCGCTTACTAAAAGTGCCCGTTTATACGATTAAAAATGCACAAAAGAGTGAACGAATATATAATTAGATTTTGTAGAAAATGATTATCATTTACCCATTGTGTTCATAAATCCCAGACTTGCGGAAACTATATTGTGAAAAAAATATCCAATCGAATCCTTCCAATTTAACATAGGATTTCTAGGCATCCATTTGAATAGTTTCGTGTACGTATTTTGTTTACGGACCCTTGTTTCTGGTAAACAAGTCGAATATAGGAGATTTTGCCAAGAAGTTTAAAACGCTGCTAAAAATAATTTTTAAAGCTTACTAAATTTCATTTTTCTGGAAAACTGCGATTCCTCACATTTGCCTTCATCTGATTTTAATTGAATTAATATCATATTTTCGGGTTCTAGAGGGGAACTATTTCAAAGCTTTCTTGTTTACATTAATGCTATTATACAGCTTAACGCCCAAAAACCATATGTTTTCTTATGCGATATGAAATCGCATAGACAAATTACTTGGATATCCGGCAACTTCCAATTTCAACAAAAAAATTTTGCCTGTTTCCCTTCAATATATAATACTGAACACGCAGTGTTCTTTAGAAAAAAATTTCTGAGCATCAGATCAACTCAAAGTAACAACGCCGAGTGTACGCTTAATTTCTTACTCAAATTTTTGGTCTCTTCATGGGCTTGGTCACCTATGATACCTGATGCTTTCAAAAAGTACGAGGCCTTCACTGCGCAAAGCTACGGACAAGGGACGTAATTGGCCAAACCTGAAAGGTCATTTGGTGGGACTTTCTCTGTATAGTTCTCAAGCCAGACAAAACTTGAAAATGCGTAAACTTAAGACAGGTATGTAAATTAATCCATGCTCATGCCATTCCGACATCTGCCATGTATAGCTGGTCACCCAGAAAACAAAATGAACGACAGCTATTTTTTATAAGTAATGCCGCTTGCAAAATCGAGAGGCTAAGCAAAAAAACCTTGTTTGCCACATGTTAGGTCATGCCCAACATAATTATGCATCTGAACACTTCGACCGTATGAAAGCTTCTTCCAAGCCACTTGTGCACCTGTCAGTTCAACAGAGCTAAAACCTATGTCAGGTTTAAATCGAATAAACAAACTTTATTTAGCCTGCCAATAAAGGATGGTTACTTATAATCCTGCACAGAGTAAGGTTAATCACCGTAGATTGACCAGCATTTCTAGGGAATAAATGCATCAAGTTAGACAGAAAAACAAAACACTGTGACTGATCTGCATTGACTCCTGAATAAACTGAAAATGGTACCTACCATTATCAAAGTTAAATGGCCATCCGCAAAATCTTCTGATGTCATGTTAGCAAGACCTTATGATTACTTAAAAGGCGAAACGCTAAACGGCTTAAGTTACGTAGGTAGTAAACTTACTCACACAATTAACTTTGTATCGAAATTCACAAGAAAGACTGCCAACACTGTTCCATATTTCCTGCCTGACATACATGGTCATCTAAGTAAACCTGACAATATATTGATCGCATTCGACGTGAAACCACTTTGCATTTGCTGTCCTTTGAAGTAGGTGCACTATTCATTGTGTAAGAGGCTGGTGACTAGAGCATTATTAATACATAAAACATAATGTCACTATCAAAGTTCTACGCTATACCCTTCTTCGCGTTATACTGAGACGCCTTCGACCGTAGTGAGCTGATAACACAAATTTATGCAATCTTTGGACTTATGCTAGAGTTGATGTGGCAAAATCTGGAAGTTTTATCGTTATAAGACTACGAAACATTTAGACCTCGGTGGTGTTGTGATGTTTATCCGGTTTCTCATCAGCAGACAACTAAACAAGTGCATGGCAAGTAAATGAACCCTTTTAAAACCTGGATTCTCCAATTTAATGTTGGTCAGTCTTTGTTTTGAGTCAAAAAGAGGGTTGGTTGAACAAACACCTGGAGCTCGAAACTTCGCATTCGCTCCTTGCCTTAGCAGATGCGATTAATTAGGCTCTATTCAAAATTTCTCGATCATCGGAAGTAAGGGTAAATAAGACCCACTATCTGCCTGATGGATTCAGAAGGAACAGCTTTTCTGACACCGGATTCCAGGGGACTCACTGGAAGTAACCAACTGATAGCAGTAACGATACCGTTCTCCTGGGGTACAAGCTGTGTGCTCTTTTAGCTTGCACGTCCTAATGGACCGGGCTAGCTATTTCAACAGAAAAAGAACTCATTTACAAAAACTAATGTAGAAGTTATTATGCAGTCTTTTGTGGCCAAACCAGGAAATTTCTCTCCACCCCTTTCCATAAATATCAGCTAGCGGTGAAGCTACGAGAGCATTTATCCCAGTAAGCCAGGACCATGTTTGCACAAGGCTCATATATGCTTTGGGGAAAACTCGTTCCGTTAGCAATTTTGCACCATGAAGGGGCGCGAAGTCCTGGAGTCAATGCAGTCAGGCAAGGGTTGCATTAATAGGCACATCGATTAAAAGACTGCTTACAAATTGCCAATGGTAAGGTGGAAGCGAACACAACCACTGGGAACTAGAAAATTGAAGGCAGTGGACGCATATGGGCCGACACTTTAGCCGAAGGCAGAATCTTGGAGAAGGCATGGTTCAAAATGAACTATATTTCGCACATCTCCTATTCATCTGAAGATGAACTGAGGTTTTAGAATCGGAAATTTAAACACTTAATGTTATTTTGTTTCCGAAGGACCTTACCATTTTTCTAAACTTGAACATATAGAATAGAATAATCACTTTCAAAATTATCCCATGATGTCTTTAAATGCACATGTATGTTTTTTGTATAGCACCCTACCACCACATTTGATAGAAACATGTCTGTACTTAAATAACAAGACTAGAATGTCAACCCAACCATTGTTGCGATTTTGGCATAAATAGGAAATAACTTCATCTTATTTACTGCAGTTCCATGGCTTAAAATTGTCATTTTGCTACATCCATCAAAACTGTCTGTCGATAATTTTAAGTTTTATTGTTCTTTTAAAAGATAAGGCTTGTCGATTTTCCCCTACTCTTATTTTTGTTTAAATCTTCCTTTCCGCTCCTGCGCAATTTGACACAGGCTTGTTGATTGTACTTTGAAGGCAGTTGATCCTGAGTGGACTATTTTACTTATCTGATCAATCAGACTCCATATATGTATCCAACTTGGTTCGTTAAAAATGTGGCTACTTACGGATGGGTAAGAAGTAAGCCAACTTTTAGCGAATTGATCTAGATGGACTTGAGAGCAGGTCCATCAGCAGAAGTTGTGTAGAAGCTATTTGAAAAAATCTACTATTCAACGATCAACATGACCGGATAATAATGAAATGTATGAAATTTACTCTATAAGGTAAGCAGAAATTTCACAGTTTCTAAAAAGGATAGTTTTGAGTGATGGGGTTACATTTGCGTTGTGTGATTCATTGAATCGCTACAAATACATATTTCCCTAGCCTGACAATCTGCGTGTTATAGCGGAACAGGCAGTTAATTTGTCAATCAGTAGGTACATGAGGCCATGATAACCTCCATTTGCTTTAACTAATAGTGACTGCATGTCACTATAATTTTCTTAGGTAATACGAGTTTTATTTTAATATGTTGAAGTAACCCCACACCACCACCATGATATGAAACTTTACGTTGACTAAATGTCGTCATATAGGTGAATCGAACGACAAGGATTTCAAATACTGCTCCCTCGGCCTTCGCACAAACTTTAAACTTCTACAATGTTCCAAGGATTTTTTTCTAATAGGCATATTTACTACAGAAGAAGCAACGGCCGCTGAACAGGGAGTAGAAAATGCACACAAATACACTCAAATTGCCCTACATATTCTGCTGCGCCTGAAATGAAAACGGACGTGAAAAAAACTCATTCAAATACATAAATTATAGTCCATTTTTCAATGAAAATAATTTGCATAAAAACGGTTCTCTTCATGTTGTGTGATTTATTATAGTTATAGAGCAGGTACTAGATGAGAGCGCAGGCATGAGTTTCCAAGATTAACTGCCACCACATGATGTTACCGTAAAATACTCGGCTCACCAGGGCCTCTTGCGTTTTCCAGTAGATGATACAATTTCCAATCGGGTGCGTTATTGCGCACGTTTCCACTGATGTTGATTAACAAAGACTCAAATATACATTTCAACTTTCGTAAGCGGTCTAACACATTTTAAGAGAAGTAGTTACCTTAAGTTACAATATACTTTTTGGAGATTATTAGAAAAAGAAATTTACTTATTCTACGGATTATAAAATATTTGGACATTTATTTCCTGAATATGCAAAATGATTTCTTCACATCAAGCCCTTACTGATGTATATGGAGGATCAAAACACCTTCAAATCACAAATATGTCACTCGTTCAAACCTTTCTCACTTCTACTTATGCCTAGCCGGGGAAGGAATAACGTGAACATGAAGTCGTAGGCTATAATACGCGTTCAGATTTGAAATTATCAGCATGTAAAGAATTAACCACATTTACTTACTTTTGAAAATTGCCCAAGCACGAAAGATATTCTGTGGCAAGAAGTTCTTGTATGCATTGCATTGGGCTAAGTACTTAATTTCGCATGTTCTTTTAGGTTTTGCAATGTAATTTTGTGCTTTAATATAAACACAGTAATTGTAAGGCGATTAATATGATTCATAAACCAATTTCGGTTAGCAATACCGACCAACAATAAGTATAATCTTTATTTATTTAATACACAACAGCATGTGGTCCTGTGGGTTAGCATATTTTTTGGGTTCATCTCATTCATGTCAAAGAGAAGTATTTCAGTAGGAGCAAAACTTTCGCCCCAGGTGCGATTATCGTATAGAATCAATCACATTTTGCTAGGAAAATGTGGAAAGGTTCATTTATTCTGCTGACTTGGCAGTCAGTTCGGTCTTTGAAAAAGTGAGTTCGTGCACATTAAATGAATTCAAGACTTTCTGCGAAGTTAGAACAAACAAGCCATATTTTTCTTACAAAATAACAATATCGGAAAAACTTTTTTACCCAGCCTGCGTTCCACGATTTCACCTGCAAAAGGATCAAAATTAGAAAAAGGACCTGTTTATATAATAATAAATCGTATTAATTGTGATTCAGAGATGCAGATGAAAATGAGGAAAGTTTGCTGAATATTAGGCTTTTGAGATGCTAGCCTGAAGTGTTATTTTTTATATTTGCAGATATGATTATAGCTTTTAGTTGGTGTAATGATTGTTCTTGTATAGCAGGCGGGAATTAATAACTTACCATTTTGGAATTCAACTACTAAAGGTCCGAATGCCGATAAAATATTTCGAGTAAGAACTCACAAGAACCACTAAACATTTACCAGCAGAGATAGATAGGTAAACCCATCACGTGTGCTAACCAAAGTCATGTATATGCATTTCACTTGAACCAATTGTAAGGTTTTTGTTGAGTTACAAATCATCGAGTTATAAGTTTACCTTTTTAGTTTACTGAGATTTTAAATAACCGGTGCGAAGTTAACGAAACGTCTTTTGTTGAAGACGTTATTCAGGCATTATCCCATACATTCACACCATGCTGTCTTGGCTCGATGCTAAAAATACCAGGCGTAACAGCTTCCTGTGCCCAGCAAGCCAAGTCACTTTCTGCATTTTCATATAAAATTATGCTCTGTAAAAAATACTTCGAATATATATCTGACCCAGTCCTGCACTATTATCCTCCAGTTGTGACCCCATTTCTTTGTTAGACCTTATCCTGTAAAATATACACACTAAACTATTAGCGATGTCTAGCATGGCGAAGACTTTTGGATAGATGGTTTTCCTCTTCCAGACAAAACATCTTTTGAAATGACAGCCTGTTTTCAGCTAGCATATTGGCCCGCGTAAAAAGAACGCGTTTGTTCTCCGGATGCTTACTGTCTGAATACGCGTACTTAGCATCCAGGTGGCAAAGGCTTACACACCATAACATAGTGACGTGCCAAATAGCATGCACCGCTCGCCATTCTATCCCCTTATGCACATACTACAGTGACTCTACCTCACCTAAGAAATAAACATAATAGTGATTGCGAAATGGCCTGCGACGCAGTGTTCTCTAAAGTATAAAGTGACGCTTTCACAGGTAGCAGTTAACGTCAGAAGTAAATTCATATATGTTCGTTCTCTGTGATAATCACTAGCTTTTTTCGTCACGCGTATATCATAATTTTGCAAATTTTCTTAAGTGGTCGTCTTTAGCTAAACGTATGGTTAGGGATTGCAAGTGCATTTCCACGCATTTCTGAATGCTCTTATACGCTAGCAGGGCATTTGTTAATTGAAATTGCTTTCACCAATTGAAAGAACTGAACCCAGAACAAAAGAATAAGAAGAAAATTCTCAAAAACACGCCGAAAATTTGTCAGTACGAATACAAACATATGTACCTGCATTTCATGTTAACCGAATATAATGTTTTTTGTTCCAAGGCACCGAGATATAATTTTGCTCTGGTTTCTTAACCACGTGCCTTCAAAGGGAATATCTCTCTGCACGTAACCATAAGGGTAGCTGAATTATTTAAGGGGATTTTTTAAAATCATACTGGGAGGAAAACTAGGTAAAAAAACAACACAATATTTAATATTTGTTTGATGCAAAAACGTGTCAGAGAGCTAAAAAATACATATTGACTCAAATGGGCCAGATTTGTTAAGACGTTTAGGATTAATTAATTTATTGCTATTTATAGGGTCAGTTTGCGTGCATAAGGTCGAGAAATTCCAGCAGCTCTCCCCAAAGGTTTCTTTGACTCACGTTCTGCATCACACACCCCAAAATTGAAACGTAAAAAATGCCTTTTTACTTTTAAAAAGTGGGATATCTAAATTATCTACCTTCCAAGGAGAATTGATACCCCTGCGTTCCTCAACACCGAGCAAACATCTTCAGAACGTTCATTTATGACACATTTGCTACCTTAAGGCTGTGTAAGTTGTTGCATGTTATAAAGCTATATATATATATATATGTGTGTGTGTGTTGTGTGCGTTGGACCAACACGGGGGCCACATTAGGGCACGGCAGGCGTTATTCAGGTTGCGCTCCCATAACAAATTCCTAACATGGAGGAGTGGTGGCACACCTAGGGGCGGCTAGGACTTAAGGGACCCAGCCGCGCCAGCCACCTGCGTCCTCTCCCGACTCCGGTCTTCTTGACTCTGTCTCGACACCGGGCTCAGGTGGGGGAGGAGGAGAGAGTGCGGTATATGCAGCGCAAGTCTAATATCACTTTAAACTAAATCACGCGCAAGTCACCGTCTCTGCTCCACTTTCCCATGGAGCATACGGTGGACATCGTCGGACTACGACGGTCGAACTGTCGTGTGTGTAGGGGTGTGCCCCCTAAACGGGCCACGTGGTAGATGCGTTGGACCAACACGGGGGCCACATCAGAGCACGGCATGCGTTATTCGGGTTGCGCTCCGCTAACAAATGCCGAACATGGGAGGTGTGGTGGCACGCCTAGGGGGCGGCTTGGACTTAGGGGACCCAGCCGCGCCAGCCACCTGCGTCCTCTCCCGCCTCCGGTCTTCTTGACTCTGTCTTGACACCGGGCTCAGGTGGGGGAGGAGGAGAGAGTGCGGTAGATGCAGCGCAAGTCTACTATCACTTTAAACTAAATCACGCGCAAGTCACCGTCCCTGCTCCACTTTCCCGTGGAGCATACGGTGGACATCGTCGGACTACGACGGTCGAACTGTCGTGTGTGTGTGACCCCTAGTGCCCGCTAAATGGGCCACGTGGTAGATGCGTTGGACCAACACGGGGGCCACATAAGGGCACGGCAGGCGTTATTCGGGTTGCGCTCCCATAACAAATGCCGAACATGAGAGTGTGGTGGCACGCCTAGGGGCGGCTAGGACTTAGGGGACCCAGACGCGCCAGCCACCTGCGTCCTCTCCCGCCTCCGGTCTTCTTGACTCTGTCTTGACACCGGGCTCAGGTGGGGAGGAGGAGAGAGTGCGGTAGATGCAGCGCAATTCTACTATCACTTTAAACTAAATCACAGCGCAAGTCACCGTCCCTGCTCAACTTTCCCATGAGCATACGGTGGACATCGATCGGACTACGACGGTCGAACTGTCGTGTGTGTGTGTGTGCCCCTAAACGGGCCACGTGGTAGATGCGTTGGACCAACACGGGGGCCACATAAGGGCACGGCAGGCGTTATTCGGGTTGCGCTCCCATAACAAATGCCGAACATGGAGGTGTGGTGGCACGCCTAGGGGCGGCTATGACATAGGGGACCCAGCCGCGCCAGCCACCTGCGTCCTCTCCCGCCTCCGGTCTTCTTGACTCTGTCTTGACACCGGGCTCAGGTGGGGGAGGAGGAGAGTGGGCGGTAGATGCATCGCAAGTCTACTATCACTTTAAACTAAATCACGCGCAAGTCATTGTCCCTGCTCCACTTTCCCATGAGCATACGGTGGACATCGTCGGATTACGACGGTCGAACTGTCGTGTGTGTGTTGGAGGAAGGTAGGTTTTCGCTGTATTACGAATAAGTGCCTCTATTCTTAAACTGAATTTGGACGATTTTCGGTGTATATGGCGGCCTGTTTACGGTTGTCAGTATTATCTGATTTTTTCACTAAGGCTGACGATCTTGAACTGAGTCTTGGAGGCACCTCAAAACTAGGAGCGATCCATGCGCCTTATTGAGGCCAGCTTTCCGGATTCCTTCCTATAATAATGTTTCAGATTAGCCCAGTTTCATAATTTTGTCACTGAAAATTAAAGCCCATCTCAGGCTTTCAAAGTAAAATATAATTCGCGCCCGAACTTTATGAAACTTCATTGTCTAAGATCTTATTCCAGTGATCTCCATAATAACAAGCGACGCTTGACGTTAACTTAGAATGCTGACTAGGCCTGATTTTACAACCACTGTATCTAAGGGATCCGAATGGGTATCCAAATACATTTCCTTCTATATTGTCAGAAAGTATGCGGAAAGAAGCGAACAAGCAAGCTCCAAGAATTAGCACAGAAGAAAAATAAAAAGAGGCTTTCACTGGAACATGGTGTGTGTTGGCTAGACGTTTCAGATTCTCTCTCGAAACCATCATCAGATACAGTTGCGGAAAAGGGTACTTGGGGCACAAGTTGCGTAGAATGTATGGGGCGTGGTAAGCAGTCAAGCATAGGCCTAATATTTCTGGCCGTTCTCCTGTTCATCGCTGGGGGTCGCAGATGATGCAATGGTCGCTTTTTTTCGTACTTGAGTCAGGAAAAGCCATGATTTCATCCCCGTTGTCGATTCCTGGCGTGACTATTACTCGGCCATTTGGCTCGCTGTCACCGGGACTACTGGTCACCCACACCCTCCCCATGTGGCTTACAACTTTGCCCAGACAAAATCGCAATAAAGAATATTAAGCCGCGAGATCATCGCACTTATATTTCGACTGCGGTCCAGAGAACCCTGACTCAAGCAGTTCACGGCTCCCACGGTTGACAGCCACTGCGAGAATTTCGGCCTCGTCAAACTTCAAGTTGTGGCCGATTCTCGTCACATGAGCCGCGACTTGAGAGTCAGTGTCTCTCCTCCACACTGCTTGCACGCGCTCGTTCATTCGCGTGCGGAGTATCCTATTTTCTCCGACGTAGTTGCTTTTTCCACCACTGCAACAGATTTGGAAACCGACTCCAGACGTTTCTTGCCGTGTTAGCGGGTCTTTTTGTCTCATTATTTGGCGACTGATAGTTGTGGCTTGTCGGTGCGAAACTCCAACTCGGAGTGGTGTGCGAAGGCAGCTAACGGTTTCAGAGTCTTTCTTCACATACGAACTTGCTCAGGAGAATTTACGGCTGTTCGGATTTGGTCTCTCTTGTCATTTGTGTATGAACTGGTTGACAAAGTTGTACGGGTAGCCATTCCCTCTCATTTCCCGTCGAAGATATTGTAACTCAGCAACCTTATGTTACGTTTCACTGCAATGCGTCTCGACGCGCCGATACACCCTCCTTACGCAACTGGGTTTGTGACTGAGCGAGTGGTTGCTGTTGAAGTTCAGTACTTGCATCGTATTTGTTATTTTCCTAGGCACTTTGATTTTTAGACCACAAAGGGGTCATCCAGAAAGCCGGCTGGTTTTTTTTCTACCTCCGTTGTCAATTGAATGTCCGGGAAGACCACCTTGCAATTTCATTTTTCTCACCCTCCATCGCCCCCATCTACCGTAATTTTTTGCCTATTTACCCACATCTTTTAATTATTTTCAATAGCAAGATATATATACAGCAAATTTATCGAAAACAAATGCGTGCACACCAAAGTTGTCTTTTGATTTCTGGTCAGTATGACTTTTTTGCAACTCGAAAGCAATCCCAAAATCTTGCCACCTAATGTGTGCTAAGGAATAAACATCAAAATTATGGAGGCCAAATTTCAGGTCAGGTTGATCAAGAAATATTTCGAAAGAAGCGAATACTGGTTCTCGTATTAGAGAGCAATGCGGCAGAGCCGTACGATTATGATCTGTCGGATCTTGAGGAGATATGTCAAAAATTAACTGGCAAGCACCCACGAAAAGTTGAAAAAACGAGGTCCAGTAGCCGTACTCAACCACCTGAACGACGATGAGAGACAGGAATTGGAGCACTACTTACAGTGTATCGCGGAAAAAAACATGGAGAAGGCCGAACACAATCGAAGATTCCCGAAGACCCAAGTCGGGTCTCTCTATATAGCATCGGTCACAGTCTTATTGTTTGGTCCTTATGTCTTCCGACCCCATCAGAAACCCAGTCCGTTTGACCTAGAAGCACAGTTTATGAATGACATGAATCGAAACTGCAACCTCACCCGGTTTCTGCAGTGAGCGGACAACCTCTTCAGTCCATTAGTTACCTGTGCTCAGCTCTGCAAAATTTTCCATGTTACAATTTAAAAGTCAGTTGGCAAACACGTGTTTTCAATAATTAATCATCAGGTCGTTACTTTTACATGGGAAAGGGAGTCGTGAGCTATGTACAGCGTTTATATGTACCTGGGAAGTCTGGGGGTGTTCGTAGTTAGTCATACTCATCGTACCCACGCCACCTGCATGATGGAGTCGACGTTTTGAGGAGTAGGGAGGGATACGATGTGAGAGGTGTCTGTACGTGGACTGCGTGTGTCTGTTATCAGGGAATGGGGGAGGCGTGCCAGTACATGTGCATGTATCAATATATTCTGACAACAAGGCGCTGACTTCGCTAACCGAATCGCCACTGCCTCGGCTGTTGTGAGCACCCGTTTGTATAGACCTTTAGAATAGTGCGCTGGGAGATAATTTGGAAGACTTCATTAAAATCAACTTGCTGGTTCGTATCGAATAAATGTGCGAGAAATTCACTCAATATTGATCGATTGTCTCCTTTACCTAGCCAGCCAGGTATGTGTTCGTAAGCTCTATTTTCCGGACGCCTTGTTGTTCAGCCAATGTATCCCGTTCCACAGGAGCAGGTTAATGAATAAATCGATGTGGCCTGCAACGGCAGTCGGTATTTCCCCCCTCCCTCAACCATACGAGGGGGCAGTTTACGAAGAACAGTGGCCATAAATGTTGACGCCTGCTGACGAAGTCACACCTGACGAAATTAAAACATGTCTGGCAAAACAAAGATATCATAATAACGAGGCCAGATATGCGAACTGACGTTCAGAAGAATAATAATAAGAAGAAGAAGAATAATAATAATAATTGATTACTAGAGCATGGTGTTTATTGGCCAGACGTTTCGGATTCTCTCTCGAACTCGTCATCAAACACAATTGCAGAAAATGGTGCTTGGGGCACAAGATACACAGTATTTATAGAGAGTAGTTTCCAGTCTATCACATGTCTTCTATCGTTGGCAGTAAGAGTGTTCATCGCTGGGGATCGTATTGGATGTGAGGATTTCTGTTTAGTCCACATCCGAGTCGTTAATAGCCGTGATTTCATTATCGTTTTCAATTATTGTTATGACGAGGAGTCGGTGATTGCACTTGTCGCCATGCCTGCCAGCTACCCGCATCCTCCCCGTGTGGCTATCAATTTTTCCCAGGCAAAATCGCAACACATAATATGGAACCGCGAGATCACTGCGCTTATTAATCGACTTCGGGCCAGAACCCCGACCCAAGCACTTCATGGTTCACGTGGTTGTCAGTTCTTGCCCCACCGAACTCAGAGCCGTACGCACCGAACGTGAATAGCGCCTCGGATACCGTTAGCTTCTGCCGTTTACCGAATCTGGGGCAGTTTTGGACAAAGCAACTTCGTCAGAGAAACTGGGAGACTACTCCGCACGTGAAGGATCAAGCATGCGACAGCAGTGAGGAGGAAGGACACTAACTCTCAGTCACGGGACACGGCCACACCTTTAGGTTTGGTGAGGTCGACATTTTCGCAAGATCTGAAAACCACGGGAACCGTGAAGTGCTTGGGCCACTACCACCCCATGCATTGTACACGAGGACAGAAGGCCTGTGATGTCCTGGCAAACACGTCCTGTAAATACTGCGCACCTTGTGACCCTGTTAACATTTTCTGAGTCTCTCTCCGATGATGGGTTCGAGAGAGGGTCCGAGACGTCAGGCCAATAAACACCATGTTCCAGTAACCACTTCTCCTCCTGCTAACCTTTCCTGGAACTCACTTGTTTGATTCTATCAGGAAACGCCTTTGTTTTAATAGATAGAAAAAACTTCATTTTGAAATTCCAGTGCATTCGTTCAGACAAAAAAGCTCAGAAAGACAGTAAAGAAGAAAGATAGTACAGGTGAGGTTGAAACACAACTTACTGACAGCTTTGAAAACGGAAAGAAAGCGGCTTCAACATCTTGGCATGTCTACGGTCTCCAGTTTTGTATGACCTATTCCAGATTGGCAATTGCTAATATTCTGAAAGTCTTTGGAAATATGCTTTCAGCAAAATGTATAGAGTCACTCTTGATAGCATACAACGCGGACAATTTGTTTTAGCAACTCTTGAGCCATGAGTTGCCGCGTTCTAGGAGTTCGTAGTCAGAACACAGATTCCATTTTTTAAGGCTTTCACATCTGCAAATTTGAAAAAAGTACTTTCTGTGTCAGCGGATGTGGCTAGGTTGCCGGGGCGAAGTAGGTTACATATATATCTCAGTCCCTGAGATAGCATGCGATCTCTATGTCCCCGGGGACACGCCTATTCTTCTCATTTATCAGCGAGACATATATATCTATCATATCATATATATATATATATATATATATGGCTATAAGGCGTCTGGTCAAGGGGCCGAAGACACACTGCCAAGACCAGAAATGACTGAATCGTCTACTCGGTGAGCGAAGAAAGTATGTCGGAAATTTTAGAAAATAACTTAGGACGAGCACGGCTGAACATGCAGCAACAGAGGGGAGGAAGTTAGCCAATTCCCGAGGTCATGCCCATTCGACAGGACACGGCACACGTTGAAATTTGCTGAAGCCGAAATTATCGTAAGAGGTGAGAGTTGCATGAGGCTTGAACTGTACGAGTCAGGATTTTCCAGGTATCAGTTAATGCCAAAGCATAATGAACGCACCGCTCCATATTCAGTGCTGAGAGTGTGCGTAGGCAAATTATCTAACCACGCGGAGAGTGCGCGCATTAACACTGTTCCTGGCTTCAGTGTTGCCAGTCAACTAGCCAGAGAGCCCACATGAATCAATAAATTCCAGACGTTAGCGACTTGGCTGCGAGCACCATGTACAACCAATTACGATGAATGATGAAGTAAATAATTTGTGAGAGACACGCAGGCTCTTATCAACTGCATACTACAATGCATGGCCATTGAGATACGGTATTGTAGCATGTGTAACGATCCACGACGCATTTGGGAACATAACATCTACATCCTTTAAATACTGCAGCAACTGTTCGACTCACTTATTTTATCTGATTTTTTCCATGATTTCGGCTTCGCGTGAAAAACCTAAAAGCGAGGTTGAAAACATTAGTTTTACAGCAATCGTGTCTCCGTCTTGGAGACGTGTTTCGGCAAAAAAATAACAGAACCCAGACATGGATTCCCTGAAAAGTAAAGAAGTATTAAATGGACAAGAAAGCCGAGTTTTTTGTTAGCCGATTGAATTATCATGAATGATTAAGTAAACAGAATGGACTGGATACAATCTCGCAGCATTCGCTGCTTCAGGAAACCTCCCAAAGTCGCATATACAAAAGAAGATCTCCTGAGAGATTACCCACGTTGTCCACAGGATAACTCTGGCTCATGTGCAGTAGGAACACTTGTATGTGATTGCAACTAAATCAAAGTTTTTAACTCCAAATCTTTGTTTTGCAGTCAAAACTGAGACCTAAATTACATTCACCCTAAAAGGCAAGGCAAGATTTTCATTCTCACATTACAACTGACCACAAACTAAGAATCAGACAGTAAATTGGGCCCATATATCAGTGCTGTACTGGCCTGAGAAAAAGTGGATTCGATTACATTTTAGGAGGTTCAACCGATCGTGATATTCAGCGAAACTAGCTACTAGCAACATCTTGACACAAACCCTCTTCGATGTAGTTCATACTTGTCACGAATTTCGCATCGTTTTGCACTAAAAGGGAATACCTACGCCGCCATGAAACTCAATCAGCGTCTTTGCACTAAAACGGAGTAAGCTAAATATTCCCACTCGTGGAAGAGTAAGACACGAGGAAAGGAAACATTCCGTGGTACCTCTTGCAAGAAATTAGACGTTGATTAGGGTTGGGGTAATGTTTGGTATAGGGGTTAAATTAAAGGATAGAATTTGGGGCCAAGAGGCCAGTTTTCGCATTCCAGGTGTGCGTGTGGGTTTGTCCGTGGCTTGGAAGGTTGCTAACTGACGGGATAACTCGGACCGCGTGGTCAGCCCAATGGGGGTTTTGTGTGGAGTGGCTGACTGGCGGACTGAGAGACAGACTGCAATGGCTCCTTCTTAATGTGACCTTTATCGCACTCCCACTCCGTTGTATCCTAGTCAGGTGTGGTGGTACACCAGGGGCGGCTCCGACCGCGCCAGCCACCTGCGACCCTCTCCCATCTCCGGTCTTCTTGACTCGGTTTTGACACCGGGCTCAGGTGGGGCAGGAGGAGAGAGTGCGGTAGCTGCAGCACAAGGCTACTATCACTTAAAAGTAATTCACGCGCAATTCACCTTCCCTGCACCATCCTTCCTTGGAGCATCTGGTGGACATCGTCGAAATCGACGGTTGAACTATCAGTGTGGAGCGGCCGGTCAAGGGCAGAGTGACGCGACGTGGCTGTTGCTTTTGCCATCCGGAACGACATCGTTGGACGTCTGCCCTGTCTGCTGCAGGGTATCAATGATCGCCTGATGAGCCTCCGCCTGCCGCTTTGGAGAGACAAGTTCGCCACCATCATCAGCACCTACGCTCACTCCATGACGAGCTCTGATGCGGCGAAGGACAAATTCTGCGAGGACCTGCACGCCCTGCTGGTGACTGTGCTGAAGGTGAACAAGTTAATTGTCCTTGGTGACTTCAACGCCCGCGTCGGGACAGACCACGCTGCCTGTCAGGGAGTGCTGGGTCCCCACTGTCTCCGTAGCTGTAACGATAACGGCCTCCTTCGTCTGCAAACGTGTGCGGAAAACCGTCTCCTGCTGACCAACACCTTCTTCAGACTTCCGACGCGGGAGAAGGCCATGAGGATGCACCCGTCGGTCGTGGCGCTGGCAGCTGCTGGACTATGTTCTCGTCCGGAGGCGACATCGACAGGACGTGCTGGTGACAAAGGCAATCCCCGTCA